>PPJX02000037.1:0-123824 GCA_003705915.2 Lipomyces lipofer | reverse complement strand
TGCTGCTAATACGATTCTTCCCTAGTCAACGCATACTCTCTCTCAACGCAAACTTTCCCCGACCTTAATAATCCCTTCCGCAAACTTCCGCGCCTCTGCCTCTATCTGCGTGTACCCCGGACTGGCCTCCTCCTGCTCAATAGCAGTCTTGACAGTCTTGTCTTCCATAACCGCTTCTTGCTCCTCGTTCAGATCCGCCCAAAACTGCGACTCCTGTGCGCGAAGAACTGGCTCGTTGACGAGCAAGCCGTGCATCAGATTTGCCCCGCGCGCCTTGAACATGACGCCTTCCAACTTCGTCTCCAGTTCCCTGAACTGCTGCGTAATCTCGGCATGTTCCGACACGAACACGTTGCCCGAAAACGAAACGCGGTTGCTTGCTAGTAGGAAGACGAGCAGTGCTAGAACCACGTCCAGCACGGCCAAAATGGCGTCCCTCCGCCGCAGCAAATCCCACATCAACCACGTAACCTCGCCGACCTTGCGCCCACCCCGTGTCACGATCGCGTTCGCAGAAACATTAAACGACGCCAGCGTCCACACGTCCAAGCCCGCCATGAGCAGCAACGCCACCGTCCCCGGAGTGCGCAGACTCTTCACCTTGTCAAACGCGGTGATGAACCCGACCAGCACGGCGTGCAGCATGTAGCCCCACGCGACGGACACGCCCGCGTATAGCCTGTAGCTATCGGGCTTCATCGCCGCAGAGCACCATTCACAATGCAGAAGGGCGTCGCTCCCGAACGCGGCATACACCGCACGTGCCTTAACACTACGAAGTTTCACTAGAAGTGCCTCTGTCACAGGTGTGAGCTTTCCCAGTGTCGCGAGCTTGTTTGCGACGGTTGCAGTCGGGTCATTCAGGTTGCGGTTCGTGAGCAGGAAGATGTTGTCGTCTATGAAGTGAGCCGCGTGGATGATGCAACTGGCAGCGGCGGCGAGAAGCGCGATGATGATGAGCTTGTAGGTCAGGGAGAGCGGTATTATTGTTGTGGCAGGACGCGGCCTATTGGGTTTTAGAAAGTTCTGAACCTGTGAGATGATGCGGGGGAGGAGGAGAGGTGCGAGCAGTACGAGGAGCGTTTGCAGGCCAGAAGAGTTGGTCATCGTGCTTCATATGCTGGTGAAATAAATATAGAAAATCTAATCCCAAAAAAATCTATAGCCGCATTGTCGTGCTCTCCCGTCAAATTGCTGACTGGAAATATTCGCTGGTTCAAATCGAAGGGTGCCGATGTTTTAGAGGTTCTCAATCTTCGTTGCGGAATTGTACGGTCCCAACGTCATTCGATTCCTCTCGCAATCGACCTCAGATCCAGAATTAACACCCACCGCCACCCCGCCCTCCGAACTCGATTACACATACTCTTCGTATACATTCCACCACCGCGAGAAACCGCTTTATTACCGTTAAGGAGAAGCAATTACGCAACCATGACCGACGACATCGACGCCATCTTGGCCTCCGAATCGTCCTCTCACGCCAAAGACGTCGAAATCGCCCGCATCCTCTCGACCTTCAAACTGGACTCCTATGCCATACTCGATCTGCAGCCCGGCTGCATGCCGCAGGACGTGAAGCAGCAGTACCGCCGCAAGTCGCTCCTCATCCACCCGGACAAAACTACCAACCCTCGCGCGCCAGAAGCATTCGACCTCCTCAAGAAGGCAGAGGCGGAACTGCAAGACGAGAAGAAGCGAGGGATACTGGACGAGGCGATCGCGGACGCACGAAAGTTGCTGGTGAGGGAGAAGGGATGGACGCTGGATAACGAGAGACTCAAGAGCACGGAGTTTTTGGCCGAGTGGCGCGAGAAAACGAAGGTCGTGCTTGTGGAGAATGAGCTGAGGAGACGGAAGCAGGCGAAAGTTCAGATGCAGGAAGAAGGGAGGGAGGTCGCGCGGCAGGAGCGCGAAATAGAGGAGAGGAGGAGAAAGCGAGAGGCAGAGAAGGAATGGGAGGAGACAAGGGAGGAGCGGATTGGAAACTGGAGGGATTTTAAAAAGGGGGCGGAAAAGAAGAAGAAGAAGCAGAAGGTGGCCGTCTTGGGCTGAGTAGGGAGTGTGGGAGTTGTACGTTAGGTCATGTTAAACTAGGAGTTATACTACGGCATATACAGCGTTATCTGATCCAGTTGCACGATGGGGCACCTGGGATATAATATGTTTGCGAAACGAATGCGTCGCTGCGCCGCGAGTATAGGCTGACGTGCGCAGGGCATTCAAACTCATCAAGTCACATGCGGAGTGCTTAACTGCTGAAAGAAACGATTGTGAGGCAAAGTATATCGACAGGACGAAGTACGACGGGTTGCAAAGTCCGGAACACTGACCATTAATTGCACAAAGCTTCTATACAAACACAGTGCCTTCCTCCACTCTACACAACACTTTTTACGCCATACCTACGCAACTTACAGACAAACTCAACCCTATGCATCAAAAAGAACATATGTACAAATAGCAAATTCAAAGAGGTGAAACAAAATATGGAAAATGGGAAGCATTCAATGACTAAGCGCCAAAACTGTGCACTCTAACAGTTGTAAACGTACAGTACACGCTACTACCTCCTACATGGCACGCGGCCTACTCCAACAACTCCGTCTAATCCATGATATCGTCGATCCCGAAGCCGCGTTTCGGCTGGCGTGCTGAAGATGACGTTGAAGGCTCTCCAGAGTGTTCCTGTTGTTGGTGCCGCTGCTGCTGCTGCTGCTGCTGCTGCAGGGGCAAGTCTCCCGTCGGCTGCTGTTGTGGTTGAACTCCCGGACCTTGGCCGAACTCTACAGGTTGCGGGAAGTCAGCTCTGATGTACCCACACCTATATAAAAGCGACAACGACTTTAGGAAGCAATTACTCACCTGAATTCGTGCGATGTGTTACCACGGGCTGCTGCCACGATGCGGAATGCTCCTCAGCAACTCCGTGCTCTTGGCCAACTCGCACAAGACCAGGCGAGATCCTCAGAACGACATACTCCAGTCCGTCCCGGCGCCGTGTCACAGCAAACATCCTCATCGCGCCCACCCGCACTGCCCCGTCTCCGCCGACGAAGTAAACGGTCTCGAAGCGTAGCACCTCTCTCGATGACTCGCCCAGCACCGGCTCCAGCAGTTCAATGATTGCGGCTTCCTGCAAGCGTGTCACTGGTCGCTGTGCTGTTGTTATTGTTGTCGTTGGGATGATATTGGTGGCCACGGCCCTCGCGATGTACTCGTCGCGATCAGGGTCTGGGATCAGTACGTCACGCAGACGGAGTCCCGTGAAGAGAGGACGGCTGAGCCACTGTACCAGTCCGTCGGTCGCGTGGGTGATGAGGAGGTCGGGCGTTGCTATTATGAAGTGGTCCTGCTGCTGCGAAGGTGGCGGACGGAGGACTACCGGGGATGGCAATTCTGAGCGAGAGGACGACGACATCGAGGACGCGGATCTGCGGCGTCGGGTCGTGCCTGTGCTCATGTCCTCACGTGGAATTGTGGTCGTCGGGGCAGGGTCCGCACGCAAGCGCGGCCTGCCGCGCTTCTTGTGCCGGACGTCTGCGCAGGTGTCTTGTTTCCCGAGGTTGATGCAGCGCTGGCAAGGACGGAAGACTAGATAAACAGGCGGGTTTCGTTAGTTGCAAATTTCAGATTCATTGGATCGGTAGGCAACATATGGATCGACAACGACGAACGGAAAAAAAAAAGAGAATAGGACAACAGGTCATTTCGCCAAACTCTTGAAGTAGCAGCGATCAAGACGCAAACTAAACGAAAGAAATGTCGTGACGCCGGACTATTCAGGAAGATTCATTTCAGTAATGGTATCAATAAGGGAATATGTGAACGGAACAGGAATGCAGATCTATAAACATGGCAGACGGACAGGACGAGCAGGACAGTGGACTTATCTCGCCTCTCGCGCATTAACTCAGTACGAATAACTACGAACTTTCAAACTTTGTATCTCTGGGCTGTTTGAGGGAAGTCCACAGGCTCCAAACAGCTGCATGGTTTAAAATAGTAACGAGGTAGGAGAAGATTGCACGAAGCGGGGAGACGGAAAGCGTGAACCTTGAAGACTCGACCCGGTGCACCCAACGCGCATTGCAACATCTAGCGAACAGAAGCACAAAGCAGGCCAGTTCGATAACAATACACGCGCATACACGTGCATAACCAGCAAAATGGAGCACAAACTACCGAAATAAAATAGGGAAAAAGAAAAAGAAAAAGAAAAAGAAAAAGAAAAAAGATAAAAATAAAAGTACGTCCATTTTCAGTGGAAGTGCACGGGAACTGGCAGTCAATTGAAGCTTAAAGCTCAGTTCAGTACGTCTCTACAGTTCAGGTTAGACTCCACAACGCGATTATGCCACGAAGCCTAAAATTAGCGTTCGACAGAATTTACTGGCTCGAAGCGCAGCCGTCGAAAATAGAATACAGTAGCATCGAAGTCTGGCTGGTGCCTGTCCCTTGCGCAAGCCGACACACGAACTAGCCTGCACCCCTTAAAACCAAGAGGCAGACGCCGCGTGCGGCCGGCGGACGATTTGCTTTTTTCTGTTCTCTGTTCTCTGTTTTCTTTTTTTAGTTTTTAATTTTGCTTCTAATTCTTCTTGGGACGTCGCCTACTTCGCTGACAGTCGATTGACGTAACGTTTGACAGACCGAACCTGACGTTGGCCCACCGGGGCACATCAAAGACATCGCATGACGTCACTCCGTCGCTGCGGACGGCCACATGCGTACAACACGCCGGCCACAGCGCCGCAAGGGAGCAACGAATGAATATTTCTCGTCTATAATTTCGGCTCGCCATTATTTCCGTGCATGCGAGCTAATAAATCTTCCTAGCAGAAACGGTGTTATACGCACCAGCAAAAGTGCATTGAGTTCGCAAGATGGGTCAGACGGACAGATAGTTCCGGTTGAAGCACGAAATGTTATCTCTCCGTGATCCAGAAATAGGTACGCAGCAGCCATTCAGGATCAGCCGCCCCACTCTGACCGGCTATCTTGCATTGACACCACACACTCGTCAAATGCGTACGGTCTGCTGAGTGAATGACCCCAAGCTACTGCATGATTTCAATTGGCTGGTACAAATTCTAATACTACACAGACATTGATAACCTCATAAGTCGTATAGATCATGACGTAGAGTGTATGTGTTGTGTCCCCGCCGCCGCATGCCGCATGGGTGGGGTTGCGCGCTGCGGCGGCCAGCCTACAAGTATTTACTTGACGGTTCGCGCACCTGAGCAGTTTTTTCAGAGTTTACTTGTAGCGTGAATAAACTAATATGCTAGCCAGCAGAACCGCGATGGGGTGGTTTTGGAAATAATAAGGCTTATCAGGAGGAAATTGCAAACATGACAGAGGGTATCCAAGCAAAAAACTATCGGCAAACCATAAATCAAAGACGCAAAATTGAAGCTCAAAACTGAACAATAAATCTGAAGCATAGTTGGAAGAACTCACCATCGCACGCAAGATGCGCCTTCTTGCAATTCGAGCACGCGGCAATAACATGCGCTTTCGGTCGTCGTGCTACAGCAGAAGCCGTCGATGCCGGTGTGGCGGAGGATGCGGTTCCAGATGTCGACGATCCGACAGACGCAGACGATGAACTCGGCGACGACACCGATGTCGTCGCCGGCGGCGTTGTCACGGCCGCGGGGACGGGCGGGAAATGCTGCTGCTGCCGAAAGTGCTGCAGCGAGGTGAGAAATTGCTGTGACTGCTGAGCCTGATGTATTTGCTGCTGCTCCTGTGTTTGCTGAGGATATTGTGCTTCAACAAGGGATGCAAGAGGAGGAAGGGAGTGAGCGACGTGAAATCTGTTCGTTCGTGTGCCTGTTAGCTTGGAATATTACAGCCGGACGGCAAGAAAGGGAACGTGCTCTGACGAAATTGACGGGAGCAATTGGTACCCGAACTGTTGCTGTTGATGTGCAACAGATAACACAGAGGGCGCCATGATGGTGCTGATGTGCATGGGACCTCTAGTTCCTGACGCTGGATCTTGGAATCCAGTAGACTGTGGCGGTGGTGCGATTGCGATAGCTAGTGACGGTGAAGGCGAAGGGGATGCTGTGGTCGAGGAAGGTGGTGATATCTGTGGCAATTGCTGGGGGTGACGACCTGATGATGACGCAGAAGGTGGACGATGCGGCGGCGGCGGATCTGACATGGTGTCATGGGGGGGACGTCTGTTTGACGGCTAAACTGTAGAGTACAATGGACAAGCCGTGCGAGCGACGCGATATAAAGGGAAAGAGGGCAGAAATCCAGGCAGGGCGCCTGCGGCAGTCTGCCGGGGCGGGCGGCCGAGCTCACTGACCCTCTTACGAGAGAGATGACCGATTCGCTATTAAGCGGGGAATGCGCGTGGCTGTCACCAGTAAACTCTTGGTGGGTTCTCTAACGGGCGGGGGGGGGGTTCGGCCCCTCAGCCAAGACAAGCTTTCAACGGATATACACTGACACTTAGAATTTGAATGCGAATGAACAAAGTAGATGAGAAGGACACTCATTTGTACTGTAGTTCTCGCGCCAATTGAGTAATTATGGCGTAACAACCGAGCCAGTCATGTGCGTACCCATTCGATCACACATCGAACGAGGCGAATTCAGAGCTCAAAGTTTCGCTGTAAATTTGCTTCTGACACATTTTAGCCAATTTAACGAATGAAGCAGCCACAGCAACTGCACCACTCTCTGTCTAACAGGCGTGCAATACCCCCACATCTATTCGTTTCAACGGCCCACTACAAGTGCATCGGCTGGGTGCGAAACGCGAAGGTGTCAGGTAGAACATTATCCCGTAGGCGTCGTAGGACGACACTAAATATAGTGTGCAGAGGGTGGTGCACAATCCACCTTAATTGATAAACTTTCCTTATCTGGCAATACAATTGAATTTTTTACACCCTTCCTTCGCTGGACACTGCATGCATCCGCTCGCTCTATGCTAGATTACTTTACTTCCTGCTTTGCTCGCCGGAGATGTCCCATTCGCAATGCTGGCCCCTTCAGCTTTTTTTTTTTTTTTACCCGATTCATGCGCCACACCCAGCCGCGCATTGGTACGCAGTCCGGACTCCGGAGTCCCGAGAAGATCGGAAGACCCGCGACTCTAAGTTACGTCATGGATACATCAGATAAATGCACGGGAGTTTAAGCTTTGTCTGCACATAATTATTAAACCTTACCCGTTTTCCGTCCGATTCAACCTCCCGAAGTTGGAAAGCAGGAAGAGAGGCTTGGTTGCGAGATATGGCGATCGGACGACAATGCGTCTGCGAAGTAGTGTGAAACTGTTTAACCAACGGGGACATATCAGGGCTTGGTGGCTTAATCCTCCAAGCTTAAAGTTCCAGAACTTCGGTTGTTCGCCTGATGAAATTTATAGCCTATTTTTATCGAATGTTCGACACAACCTGTTTTCGCTTCTTGAAACGAAGCTAATCTCTAGCGCGAATTTTTTCAACACCCATACTTCTAGATGCAAACCTTGGCAAATCTCGGATCTCTTACTTCCCCAATTCTGTATTACGCATGGCATCGCGGTAATATCAGCGATTACGCTTTCATGGCTTCATAGCTTGGTAAATGCTATTTCCCTGACAGCCCATATTGTGCCAGTTTGTGTCATGAGGACTGAACTTAGACTGACATTCCATTATCGCAATCTTGATGGGGTGTATGCTCGTATGGGGAACGTTTGGGTACGGCGTACATAGTGTCTGCTTTACAGTAAAGTTTTTGCCGATCTGATAAGCGAAAGAAGATAACGCTCGAGGCAGCCGCTGATGGTGCCATTTACTGTATTCTACTAAAGATAAAAGATACATGCGTAAAGTATAGGAGGATCACGTGAAAATAGAAGTTCTGTGTCAGAAATAGATTCAGCGAAACAGGGCGTCGGAAGCCGAGAGATAACGACGTTATTTTAACAGCGTAGGGAAGATGGTGCTACGAGACAGGCTTCATAGTACATAATGTGTCTTATATCGCAAGCAGCGTGCCAGATTCGCGCCGCTTCATTATAATTGTCCTTTTCGACATCTGCGAGAGTTTAGGATTGACACTGGCCGTGGCAGTAACTTGCTTTACACCTGGCTGGCTGCCAGCATTCCGTCTGACGTGTTTGTCGACTTTCCCCGGAAGAAGAAGAAGAGATGATCACGATGAGGGAAGATGATTATCACGATGTCGACCGTTCACAAATCTAGTGGCCTCCGTTCAGCACATCAAGGCGTGAAGCATACTAGACCACAGGGAATCAGCTTCGGCTGCGATATGGGTTCACAGCACGAACCAGCTAAAGGGAAGGAAAAGCCGACGGATTAGAGATAAGTGATGACTTCGTCAGTCGCGCGTGGGCCACGCTCACAGATTGAGAGTTGGAATCCGATTCAGAACTGGATTCGCGTCGACTCTCAGCCCTCCGTTCCATGGTACTTGGCTCAACTCCGCTAAAACCGTATACCTGCCCTATTCCGAAAGTTCTTAATGAGCTGGCGGTTACCGACAAATACGTTGGCTCCAGGTGCTCGATTGAATATGTACGTGTATCCCATAAAGGTGGCTGCGTGCCGAATCATTTCAGAACCTGCCGAACAGTGCCTCCATCGAACCATAGAAAGGGCATATCCTATTTATTTGTCTTAATTTTTCAGAAGATGACCATATAGGAGCAAGAAATCTAACGCAATAACGAGTAAAGCTACATTCTGTGGTCAGTGCTTTGGCTTCGCCGTCGGCGGTAAAGGCCAAAACCGGACTGCCCATGCAATGACCTAGCTCTTGTCACAGTCTCTTTATATTGGGAACGGTCTTAACTCTTAGTAGTGTAGGAACCACAAAAGTGTGAAGCTTCGCATGCAATGAGCTCTTGGCCTACCTCCTCTACAGCATCGAGAGTGAAGGTCTTTTAACCAATTGAGTAATATCTCAGTAACTTAATAGTCCAGACTACCCCTTCCGGTTTTACGATCTGAGGGATTCGCCGATACTGCTCGCTGTACCTTCCTTGTCGGTTCCTTTTTGCTATTACTCTTGCTGGTCTTTCTTGCTTGGTGACGGGCATGTGCATTGGAGGAAGCAAGCGTCGTCAATAATGACACGAACACGTCGCGATCGTCGTGATCGATACAATATCGCGTGTATGGTATACATAGAATCGAAGGGACGTGGTCAAGCCTGCGAAATTTCAAAATATTAACGTGATACAATGTCAAGTCAGGCTTCTAATGTAGAGAGAGTTACCTTCACATTAACGTTCCAAAATCGGCTCCAATATTCAAGTCCATACACTCGTTCGTGGAGCTGGCAAGCCGCAAGCGGTTAAATTCGGAACTACTTGCAAGTCTAGATGCGGAGAGATATTTCGCTTTCATATATGCTACTAACACATACCCTTACATTAGCGTTGTGAATTCTGCAGATGACATGTCGCTGAAATGTCTTGTCCCAACTGTCGACGAATCGGTTCCCTGAACTGTCGCCTCGTGCAACACGCGAATTGGGGGGGGGCCAGGGAGGCGGGGAGGGTTAACAAAACAACCCATACCCTGTATTTGAACAATGCTTTAAGTTTCTTCCAGTACGCACCCACCATTGACGGACTGAGCAATTGCCGCCGCAGGCTTGTCGCAGGCGTACCCTTTGCCATGAGGCCCATGCACCCAGCCGACTGCGTGTGTTCCCGACATATTCAGTTGCCGTCTGAGTTCTCCACATCGCAAATAGTCCCCCCAATTTCTTTCGAAATCTTCCTTTTTCCGCTTCTAAAGCTCAAATCGGCCTAAATTCGATATCTCCCGGACTGCCGTCCGATGCAGCGCCCTCTTATTTCGCCAACATTCTCGACTGCTTTGATCAAGGCATGCTTGCTCGTGTCTGCGTACTTTCCACGGCTGGTGTATTCGCACCCGGTCGTTGCGTCGAGGATTGGGCTATGGAGACGCGATGATGATTATGACGCTGAAGATGAACTCGATGGACCGCAGTTTTGGATTTTTATGGGCATTTCGGTGGTGTTGGTTTTGCTAGGCGGCGTGTTTGCTGGTGAGGATCGGAAACAATTGGAGGTTAAATGAAGCTTGGACAGATGCTGATACTTGAGTAATCTAGGCCTTACTCTAGGGCTTATGGGACAAGATGAAGTTTATGTGAGTCTCATTACCGCCGGAATTTTTTTTTTTTCGCGTTGCATCAATGCTGACGATCGAACACAGCTACAAGTTATCGAACAGTCAGGAAACCCCTCTGAGCGGAAGAACGCATCGAAGGTCCTTTCGTTGTTGAAGAAGGGCAAGCACTGGGTTCTCGTTACTATGCTTCTGAGCAATGTGATAACGAATGAGGTGGATAGACTTTTTTATTGGATGGTTCGTGATTAATCTGTACTTACGACGTGTAATATAGACGTTGCCTATCGTGCTAGATCGGTGCCTTGGAGGTGGTTGGCCTGCTGTTGTGTCCTCTACGATTTTGATTGTCATCTTTGGAGAGTGCGTATTTGTGTCCAAGGCTATGAATAATTTGACTTGTGCTAACTATTTTACAGGGTTATTCCGCAATGTGAGCATTGCTCTTCTCTGTTATATGTTCAAGGAAATATTGACTGTTTGTAACAGCCGTGTCAGTCCGCTACGGTCTTGCAATCGGTGCTATGTTCGCTCCGTTTGTACAGATCCTCATGTACGCCATGTACCCCGTGGCCTATCCTACCGCACTGTTGCTCGACCATGTTCTCGGCGAAGGTGCGTACTACCTCTCGAGCATTCGAGTGCATTTGAAGTCTAACTCTCTACTGTAGACCACGGCACCGTCTACCGCAAAGCACAGCTCAAGACTCTCGTGACGCTCCACCGCTCGATGGGCGCCGAACGACTCAACCGCGACGAAGTCACAATCATTTCCGCAGTGCTTGACCTCAACGAGAAGCCCGTCGGTAGTATCATGACGCCCATGCACGACGTGTACACCATGAGCGCAGACCGTATTCTCGATGAGTTGGCTGTCGAGGAGATCTTGAAGGCCGGATACAGTCGGATCCCGATCCACACGCCAGGCGAGCCGTACAACTTCATCGGGATGCTGCTGGTGCGGATTCTAATTAGCTATGATCCCGAAGACGCGCAGCCCGTGTCGACATTCCCCCTCGCGACTCTCCCTGAAACAAAACCGGATACAACTTGTCTTAACGTGCTGAATTACTTCCAGGAGGGCAAGTCTCACATGATGTTGGTGTCCGAGTCCCCAGGAGAGCAGTACGGTGCGCTCGGTGTGGTCACGCTCGAAGACGTTATCGAGGAACTGATCGGCGAGGAGATTGTGGACGAGTCGGACGTGTACGTCGATATTTCCCAGGGCATCAGACGGAAATACGTGTCCCCGCTCACGCGACGCACGCTCCCCGCGCAGTTTGTCGCGCAGCACACCACGGCCGCACCATACATAGAAACACCCAGTTCGCAATCCGGAAACCAATCGGCAGGTACACACGACGGGACCTGGTCTCCGCTCGACCAGACAGCCGCGCAGTCCACGGGGCTGCTTTCGAAACCAGCCCTGCAGAAGCAGACGGGCAACGGCCCTACATTGTCGACATCCATCCCCGGCTCCAGTGCAATGAAGATGGAACCTCTTAACCTCGCGCTCCGACCGAAGGAAACCACAAATTCAAAGGTCACGATCAAAAAGGGCGCGATGGAAGATTACGTCCGCCGCTCCTCAATAGATGTGCGTGCAGCGACTGCGTCCGCGCCTCCAGACGCGAGTGGGCAGGCGAAATTCGGGCCCCCACAGTACGGCGCGGACTACGGCAAGATCCACGACTCCGAGCGGTCTGCGCTGATGGCTGGCCCGCCTGGATCTGGGTCGGGCGCTGCAGAACCGGCGTACGGATCGAGCTTGCTGCGGACGGCCGTGCGGACGCGGAGGCCGTCATCTATTGAGATGAACGCGTTCGAAAGGGGGAAGATGTTCGTTGATCGCCAAGGACCCCAGTCGGCGGCGCAAGAGCGTGCGACGACACCGGGCTCCTTGAACAGCAGTGGACCTGAGAGCGCGACGTCCACGACCAAGCTGCTGGATGACCACGACCGTGACGACAACGGCAATGGCAACATGTACAACCTTGACCACCCCAGTGGCAGTGAATTCCACGCCAGCGGGATCATCGAGTCGGTTAGAGAAGTGCACGGATTCCAGAAGACAATTATCGAGTCAGCGCCGATTTCGGACGACGAAACTTCGGAGAGCGGTGACGACTCGTCGGCGGAATATAGTGAGACAAGTTCGCGTGCGAGTCATTCGAGTCGCGGCGGTGCACAGTTCAGCGACGTGGAGGCGCAGAGTAGGTCGGATAGGAAAAAGGAAAAGAAGAAACCGAAGAACTCTGTTAGGAATAAGAAGCTGGATTCGCGAAAGGGAAGCTTTTTCTCGGACAGGAGTTTCAGGCCACTGACGTGGCATAGGGAAGAGGAGCGATAGGATCAGCGGAAGGGGTGAGTATATGTGATTTTGGGGCGCCGGCGTAATAGCGCGTGGCATATTAGAGCTCGTATTTGTCATGCTTCTCTCTTCGTGATTGTGAAACTTGATATATATTCGTATCGGAATTGATACTAGGTTGAGCACGCTAAGACGGTACTGTGTACCACTTACGCGCGTCAGCAGAATTGCTATATGTCCAAGATCGAAAATTAAACGAAGAACATCTATTTACAGAGTAGCGTACTTTACATGAAGTATATAGCTTATTCAAACCGTGACACCTTGTCTATAAACATGCTTCGTACGTCCTCGGGCGTCATAGACTTAGCCACGTCCTTTCGTTCCCTCAGTGATACTGTGCCCTCTTGCAGCTCCTTGTCGCCGACAACGCCAATATAATTGTATCCTTGCCGAATCGCATCTCGCAGTCGTAAGCCAATAGTTTCTGAGCGCTCATCGACATCGACAAAGAATAAACTGGCGTTCAGATCAGTGACACCCTTCTTCTTGCCGTTCGCCATGCCGGATATACTTTCTTGCATTTTTCGTGCATATTCAATATGTCTATCTGCGACTGGGATGATGACCGCTTGACGAGGACTCAGCCATAAAGGCCACTTGCCTTGGTTATGCTCCATAAGAACAGCTAAAAATCTCTCCAGAGACCCAAACACTGCACGGTGAATCATGACCGGTCTGTGTGACGTCGTGGCGTCCTCTCCTCTATACTTCAGATCAAATCGCTGGGGCAGTTGGAAATCGAGCTGGATTGTCGCTGCCTGATGCTCCTTGTCGTTTAAATCTTTCACCAGAATGTCGATTTTTGGGCCGTAGAATGCGCCGTCACCTTCGTTCACCTGCCAGTTTTGACCAGACTCCTCCAAGGCCATTCGTAAGTCCGATTCAGCCTTTTCCCAGTCCTCTAAACTTCCAATGTACTCCTCCGGACGCGTGGACAGCAACATTCTGTATGAGGGAATACCAAACACTTTGTATACGTTGTCGACGAGCTGTATGGTCGACTGGATCTCGTCCTGGACTTGATCAGCCCTGCAGAAGATGTGGCCATCGTCTTGGTGAAATCTGCGAACTCGCGTAAGACCAGTGAGTGCTCCCGAAGCTTCGTTTCTATAAAATAACAGAGTGTCAGACAGCTAATCCAAGCCGCAAGATATAGAAAGCAACGAGGACATGACCATACCTATGCAGAGGGGAAAAATCGGCAAATCGAATAGGAAGATCCCTGTATGACCGCTCCGCGGCAGCGTAAATCAAGCAATGTCCCGGACAGTTCATCGGTTTCAGTCCATATTCCTCCTTCGTCTCTTCGTTATTTCCCAACACCGGAAACATATCGTCCTTGTAGTTTTGCCAGTGTCCACTGGTCTCCCACAGCGATTTCCTGTAGATAATTGGACTAACGACCTCGTCGAATCCGAAGACCTGCAGTTGCCTGCGCATAAACTGGAGAAGTTTGTTATATATTCTCGTCCCGTGTGGCAGGAAGAAAATTGATCCTGGGGTCAAAGGACTTATCATGAATAAATCCTGCTTTTGTCCTATCTTTCGGTGATCGAGGAACACATCGCCTTTATTGTTATCGTTTGGTTTGATGGAGGTTTCCGGACTGCCAATTGACCTCGACGCTGAAGACGGCGAACATGATGAACACAACCGCAATTGTTGAACAATAGACCGTCGGCTGATCATCCAAGTGGTAGCACCACGCCCACGCGGCAGTATCGGCCGCATTTCAGGGAGCTTCAGGCCAATTGCGAGGTCGGAAGGGTGAGCTGCTCGAGTTGGAACAGGCAGTTTTGCACCGAGAGTACGAGCAATTAGAGTGCGATGATTTACCCGGCCTTGAGACAAAGTCCCAACGACAATTGGAATCGAACCCTTCCTCGTCGAACTTTCTTTCAGTTTAGGACATGAACTGGCGAATATTCAACATATTTTTTTGTATCAGTTATAAACATCACAATAGAGAAGAGACTTTTCAACGGGCTATACCCTTCTTCACTGTCAAATTCTTCTTCTTAATTTTGCCAAAATGGTATATTATATCAATATACGTCGTTGTCGTCATTTAGACATAAGGTTCCCTCGCATCCGAATGTAGGGTTTCCGCAATTCTAAACATAATTAATCCAAATCGTTATCTCTAGTAACTCGTATTTGCATCTGCACTCTCCTTCACTTTCACGGAGTTTGCTCAGAGTCATTCCGACTTTAGTCCAGAGTCACCTCCCAACCGCGTGAAATGACTGAAGTCTCTTGGCCTCCTTCAAGAACTTCAAGTAGCACGAATACATGAACAACCTTTTCCCTCTTATAAGCCCATCCTGTTGCTCGGCGTTCTTCTCCCATGACAGCAAATCAAGGGAAGGCACATCATCTCTGTCGTAGCAGGTTGCGCAGAGGTCGATTGCGTCCGTTGTCGACTTCTTCAGATCTTGGTTCTTGCAAGGTGTCCCGCGTATGGCGGCTTTCGAACACGGATTGACGACGACTTGGTGGGTCTGCGAGTCCATTTTGAGCGCAGTGTGGCCGCACAGACTGTAGTATATACTGACGTAATGGCACATCTCTATTGTGTAATACTGGGAAAACGCTGGGAACGCTAAGCTAAGATCCGCATGTTAAATTTGCATACTGTAGACCAGAGCAACGTGAAATGCCTGTACAGGGTCCTGGGTCGCACAAGGGGCCCGGTTGATAATATAGTCAACGGCAAGAGACAGGACGAAGAGCAGGGCAAGGGGACTTCAAAGCTCAGATTACAGTCGTGGTTAACAGTTGGCGGCGGTCAGCGCTGCTCAGGCTGGCGTTTCATAAGGACGGAGCAACCTGTAATGCATGGCGTTACCAGGGTGCTTGGTACATTGGCATCACCTCCCCATCCCTCCCCGCTTCCCCCACACGCCCCTTCCCCATAACCCCGGGCAAGGCCTTTCTGTAATAGGCAAGAGATACGAGATTCGGACAAACAAGGACTTTTGATTGATAAGAGTCGGTCGGAGTATGCATACAAGTAAGTGTGTTCTCTAAATGTCCAGCATGTAATGAATCCTGTCTGTCCAAGCTACGCGCACTGGCGAGGAAACACATTACGTCATATGTACTGTACCTTAGCGATCTTGTCAGACCTCGAGACCTATCTCACCTTGACTAGGATCCATCCTACATCTCCTAGAAAGATAACTACCAAGTACTTTCCCAGCGAATATAACATATATTTCTCTCCTACGTCCAAGCGAGCAATTCCCGTAGGAAATCGTGTCCGTGTTCCGTGACTACCGTGCGCAGCAACTCTTCGCGCACGACTGCCCGATTTCCGGACAATAACTCATCGTCACGTTGTATCCAATGATATATAAGAGACGTTGCGAAATCGTATAGAACGGGTCAGGACGCTTTCGAGTTTAAATATCTCGTGCGGTCGGGGGAAGAGAAGTAGCAATTACCCATCGATACTTCTGGTCGCGCTCTATATCTAGTGCTTGTGGTAGGAGTTTGGAGGCGTTGGCTTGCGCGCGACTTGCATTAAATGTCGGACATGCGGTGCAAACGGAGGAGTGCATAATAATCATTGGAACAACAAACGAACTACTCACAAGTACCTGTTATCTGTTTTTACTTCAACTTCCCAAGGTTTTCGGGTAGGTGAAATTACGCTCACCTGTCGCGAGATTCTAGTCTGACTCGTGAAAGATCCATGAATTGCCCTAACCCAAATACCATGTGAGTCCGCGTATAAAGGTAAACAAACGCCGCCACAATTGATAGATAACGCGAATAACGGACTTGCGCGTCTGATTGTAATCGAAGCAACTCACAGTTTAGATCGTAACGGACCTCCTGAAATTCCAGTCATATGGCAAGATGAACGGCTCTTTTATTTTTCTTAGATGGGGCTAATGCCAGGGTTTAGAGTACCTTTAAAGGCATTCCCAGAGAGTTCCCTGAGATTCGAAGTAAGACTGTCGCCATATCGTTGGTTATATAAGACTCGTCACTTAAAACCTTAGTCGACTACTTTAAAAACGATATTGGAGAACTTCCTGGTAAGGCCTGTTTCCTATCGCACGTCCACTTCGATCATTTGGAGGGTTTGGCTGGGAATTATGGTGGACCGATCATTTATTGCTCGGCTGCCACGAAGAGGGTATCATCACAATGCGAAACTATGGTCATGGTCTCCAACCAGCTAACGGGTGGCTTGTAGCTACTTTTACGCCTTGAGAAGAAGGTCAACCGTTTAAACAAACTGCGTCATGAGGTCGAGATCGAATTTCAAAGGTTGTACCGCCATCTGGGGTTGGAGAATGGGCGGGACGTTTTGGTATGGAATTAACAAAGCGCAATGATTCTCCTGGACACGAATACTAATATTTATAGCGAGAAATTCCTCTCAATACGCCTACCAAGATAACACTTGATCCAAAGCAAGAAATTACTGTGACACTCTTTGATGTTAGTAACTGTTTGGCAAGCAAGGTAAAGGTCTTACTGACTTGCTGGAATTATAGGCCAATCACTGCCCTGGTTCAGTAATGTTTCTCATCGAGAATGAAGAGAAATCAATATTGTATACCGGAGACATCCGCGCCGAGGACTGGTGGCTTCAGGAATTAAAACGAAATCCGGTACTTTTCCCTTACACATGTGGTATAAAGCGTCTCAATACAATATACATGGACACGACATTTTGCTCGAACAAGCCACCGCATCGAAACTTCCCTACCAAAGTATTCTCCTCCCGTTTTCTACCGATGTGTTTTACTGATTACTAATATCATACAGGCCTTCGGGATCGAGCAACTTATCAAGAAGCTAAGGAAATATCCATCCAATGCTGTATTCCATTTCAACTCGTGGACCTTCGGATATGAAGAACTGTGGATATCGCTTGCGTCAGCGTTCGACACAAAGATTCACGTGGACCCGTACAGACATCGCTTATTCAAGGCGATTAGCAACCCAGCCGTCTATACGTATGGACCATTTCTCTCGGGACATTACTCGCAGCGATCTGTCAAATCGCCATTGCCATTTCCACAATCGGATGGCTGCTTGACGCTGGACCACGAAGCCACCCGGTTTCATTCATGTGAGAGGGCATATCTATGCGGTGGTCGGCAGGGAGAGCGGAAAGTGGTCCATATATCGCCCGCAGTAAGCTCCGAGATTGGCGAGTTGGGTGCGCAGTCAGGATTTGGGGATTGTAAGTAACACCGAAAAGTCTAAGCTGGAAATGACTAGTACTAACGGGCATTGCGAAGTAAATCTATATCCCAGAAATAGCAAATACCAGGACATTGATTCCGATCAAAATCTCAAAAGATTCGTCACCACGGCAGACGATACGAAACTGGAAGGTCTCCTTCCTCAGTATGAAAGAACCAAACCATTAAGCCCGATACGATCCGAGAGCGGCGAGTTACTCCCGTCCTATATCGAAGTCTCTTTCTCCCGCCATTCATCCTATTCAGAACTATGCGCCCTTGTCGACGCTTTTCATCCGATCGACGTATATCCGTGTGTTTTGAGCGATTATTTCATCTCAGAGGGGTTGACAATGGGAAGTCTGTTTGGAAAGTATTGCTACCAGAATAGCTACTTCTATTTTGACGAATGCGAGCTACCAAAATACGATGTCCAGAGTTCGGGAGACTCAAACAATATAGATACAGTGATCTATGAGACCTGGGTCCTTAATCGAAAATCACTTAGCGAAGAAGTTCAGAAGCCAACAGTAGCGCTTTCTGATAGACAGTGGACGCCAGAAATACTGCCGCCTCTGAGACTCGCTCAGCTCGAAAAGCAGTGTGGGACGATATCCTCGGATGCCTCACAGCGGAAGCGTGGAAGTGACGACGTCGACGACATCGCGTCTCAGACCAAGGAACGGACTAAACAGCAATTGCGACCAAAGACTGATGAGCTTGACATGGCGAGGGTTTTGCGAGCAGAGAAAGCGGTGCTGGAGCAATCTGGAGAATCATGGTTTGATATAAATCTATTCTCAACGAGGACAATCTCGGACGTGTATCTATAACTATCACCATTACATATGTGTATGAGTTCTAATTGCTTCAACTTATTGTATTGAGGGATACGATCTTCTGTGCGAAAGTGGCAAAGTCGTTCTCTCCGACTTGTTCGTGCAGTGATGGCTGGCAGAATACGGCGAGCGTGTTTCTGCAGACGCCTGGGACGCTCGATCCTCTGACGAAGTGAGGAACAGCCAGGAACTGGTTTTCGGTAACGACCTGGAGAGCTGTATTAAAAGACGTTCAGTAACTCTCGCCGAACAACTGCAACCGCGAAAGCAAACAGGGCTTTACCTTCACCGGTCTGGAATGCCAAACAATCTCTGGGAATGGCCACTTTGACAATCTCGCCTGCACGATTTCGGACGTATAGCCCGGCATCAGGATCTGGCGACTGATCCAGCTCGACGTCTGGCTTCGACTCGTCTACGTACATGGCAGACGTAAGACCCGTCAGACACCCGTGGTCCAGATGTTCACCGCACCAGTTTTCCTTCACGCCTTGCGATGCCGGCGGGAAGTAATGCAACAGTCTGGCTTTGGTGGTGGTGGAAGTCTTAACGACGTGTTCGAGGTAGCCAGCGTTGTAGTTTTTGATTGTCAGCAATAGGTATCGGTCGCAAGCTTGAGCAACCACTGCAGCAGTGTCGATTATTAATGTGCACTATTCACGCAAGTCTGTCAGAATTATGTTTAGCTCCAAATGCCAACATATCCCACATACCAGTTCCTTAAGGGTACTCTGAAATCCAACGATTATTTCCTCCGGCGGCCACAGATTTGGAGCTGTGTAACCGCTTATTGTATCTTCGTTATACTTGCCTTTTTCGACAACTGCACCCTCGAGCTCCGGATCAACGTAGAACGAGCAATTGGCATAGAATGACCCTTTGAGCGTGTCGGGTTTGCCATCTAGAAGTTTCTCCTTTCCGCAGGACCAGCCGACCAAGTAGTTAGATTCCAGGCTTTCAAGCTTAGAAAGCTCTTCTTCACTCAATGCTGCTAGTTTCGAAGAGTAGAACAACAACTTGGACCGTAAACTCCTGTAGGTGTGAGGAAGATCTGGAATATTGGTCAGTTCCAGTGGTACTGAAATTATTGTCGCAAAGTAACAGCAAAGACTGGTATACCTTTTACCACGATGATTCCCAAGGAATTGGGACCAAATGCATCTGGCAGTAGTGCATCTGCCACGCCGGACTTCAATTCTTCAAGAGACACGGTAATCGGATCGTTTGTTAGTGTCATACCTAGCTATCCGTTGCAGAACTATGCTGTACTCGTGTTATTCAGCGGAATAACGGTGCGGTTGGGACTTTCAAACCTTGATTCTCTTTGGAGCTTTAGCATCGATCCTCCCACGGATTCACTTACATCCTCCTTATAGGGCAAATGGTTTCCAAGCTAGTTTTCAAAAACGACAAGCCAAAGAAGCGGAAACGTGACGAAGCAAAATCGTCGTCACGCAGTCGAGATGCGGATGAGTTCGGCGACGAGAAGAAGAACAAGAAGGCGACAGCCGAGGACTTAAAGGACGCGGAAGTTCACCATGATCCAGAAGAAGGATGGGTCACGGCTAAGGTCAAAGATGATTTGAATGGACCATGTATGTTTGTGCTGGTAAGAGTGTCTATTGCGTTTAGCTGTTGCATCATTGATCAGAGGACTAACGATCTACTTCGCAGAATGATTCACCGCTATACTGTATCGCCAGTGACGGGACTGGCAAATCATTCCCTTCGCCAATATCTTCGCTTGAGCCTTCCACTGTTCAGCAGGTATTCGTCATAGGCTCCATAGTGCAGTCTGATAAGTACACGCTCAAATCATATCTGGGGAAATACTTGACCATATCGAAGTATGGAGTTTGCGAAGCATCGTCCGAGGCTATTGGCCCCGAACAGGAACTGGAAATTGAACCAAAGGAAACAGGAGATGGATGGGTCATAAAGAGTGTGTGGGACAAGTACGTCTCTTTGAATGCTAAAGATATTCGATGCGACTTAGAGACAGCCGGATTTAGGGAGACCTTTACGTGAGTTGTATCTGTGGATTGCTTTAACAGATTCAGGGTATGCTGACTAAATGCAGGATACGAGTTCAGGCGAAGTACAGGAAGAGACCGAAACAGAGCCTAAACGAGAGCCAGCGGAAGATACATACAAGAGAGCTTGAGAAAATGGTCGGCGCACCATTAGACTATGAAGCTATTAAAACACTGAAAAAGTCTTTCAAAGGTGCGCTTTGAGGTTTTGGCAAGAGCCTCTCTGAAAGTTATAGATACTAACATCTTACTGTTGCAGAGGGTCGATTGAACGAGGCAATTTTGGATGTCCGCGAGAAACTAAAGACGGACCACAGATGCTGAGAGACTTCGAATTTGAGTGCTTTTGAATTCGGGGTTTGTACATTAAATTTATGGTGAATATCTAATCCAGATAATTCAATTATCGATGGCCCGTCATCTATCGAGATGGGCCATAATTTTTTCTGGTGCGGTGAGTTGCATAGAGCTCACTGTCGAATCTGCCTTTGAACTGCGGCGTTGAACGCGTAATATCACGATCACAACAAAAATGAAAGTTGAGGGTTATGTCTAACACTGCTTCAGAGACTTGGATATATTGGTAGAGAGATTGAAAAGTTGACGTATAAGAAAAGAGGGATCAGGACTAATAATACACGCCACTGAATAGTGTCTTATCTTGAAGTTTCAAAAGCATGTGTCAATAATACCCAAAGGCAAGAGTTTTTGATGAATTGCGTGGATCTAAAAGGCTATACAATGAACGCGTTGCATCCAATCTAGGGACATAATTAAGTCTGATTAACTTTCAGAGTTAGAATATCTGTAATTGGCTTTCGACGTATTGTCGCTTTTAGGCTTGACTCTCCATTGGCGTTTGATCTTTTGATCTTCGTTTCCATATCCCATTAGTTGACATCTAACTTGGGACCAAGAAACCAGTGCGTCATGGCTTGCAAAAGATCTACGGAGATGTGCATTTACGACAGTTCCCTCAGTGGATTGATATTAAATCCATCTGTTACAGAAAGAAATGCCCTATCTATACTATAGATTCTCAAAAATTTCGACGTTAGATAATATGGATTCGACCACGATGGTTCAACAGTACGCAAATAGTGCTCTTATGTGGCAAAACCCTTACCCTATATCTAATTTGGGTAGAAAAATACCGTAGCAAGAAACTTATAGAATATTAATACTTGCTCAAAGTGAAACGGCACTCACCCGCATCCTGGCCCCAGTTCATGACGTTTCGTAACTGGGAGACGGATGGCATGGGAGATTTAAAAGTCCAAATATATGTCACGTGATTGCATAACAGTGGAATGTGCCTTTTACTCTTACCATATATGTACCCGAATCTATTGGCAGTTGATGACCACTTTGGCGACATAACATCATCGGATTTCGTCGCCGCCAAACGCCGATTCCCGCTACGCGACGCTTTCACACCCCGCCCTTGTCCCCCGGCATCGTTCTCGGCCGATTGAAAGACGAAGTGCTAGTCAGAAATCGATCCTCTGACGAAGCACAAATTTGCTGAGGAGGTATTTATTTACCTTTCTCGCTCGTATTCTACGCCGCTGGTTTGTCGTCCTCGAGTTCGCCCCCGTTATCATCCACTGGGGATCGCCCTACCGACATCGCGATGTCTGCCAAGTTCAACCCGACAGTGCCAGCATTCCACCCGACTGCTAGCTCAGCAGCATCTTCGAAGCTAAGCGTGTCCGGCAACGCGTCGACATCATCCACAGCGTCTGTGGCGCCTGCATCGAACAGTGACTCGCTTCCGAAGGCTGCGTCGCGAAAGAGCAGTACCCCACTTTTTACAACTTCGACACCACGGAATAACCAGACACAGCGGCCTCAGCATCGAAATATGCGAAAGGGCGGCCATAATTCGAAGCCGACGGTTAATATGAGCGACCACTATCCGGACTCCGAGGGTGCTCTTGCGGAACAGGTGTGTATTTTAGTTGCATATCATGATGTGTAATGCAAACATCACACTAACATAGCAATTACAGTACTTTCTCACGCCATCGCGTAACCGCCGGAACCAAGTTTCGATCTCGCATCTACTCAATTTCACGCTACCACCGCGCGACTCAACGGGCCACCGCCGATACAACGCGCCGTCGTGGCAGAAGAACAGCTCCTACGCGACCGACAAGGCGCACTTTGTAAACGCGAACTTCAGATTTGTGGTTCACCCGAGTGGCAACTACACCGTTCAGGCGCTCGATCCCGATGTTGTGATTCCGTGGCACTTAATTCTACAGGTTTTGGTGTCCAAGCACACGCAGGCCTCCAACTGCCCTATTTGCTTGACGGACGACCCGGTGGCTTCGCGCATGGCGCGTTGTGGTCACATATTTTGTCTTCCGTGTCTCATGCGCATGATGGAATCCGAGATGCCACAGAGCGCGGATGATGACGGAAAGCCCAAAAAGAAGCGGAATACCTGCCCACTCTGCCTGGAGGGACTCTCGCTAAGTGATGCGAAGCCAGTCAAGTGGATGGATCATCCAGGTGACGAGTCTGGTGTGCCCGAAGTCGGAAAGGACGTTGTTCTCAGGCTAGCGATGAGGAAGCCGGGGAGTATCCTGGCACTGCCTAGGGATGGTGGTGAGAGGCCGTCAAATATGTCTGAGATTCCATGGCACTTCGCAGCCGAGGTCATGGACTATGCCAGAATTATGAAAGGCACAGAGGATTATATGGCCCAGGAATTTGAACGCGAAATTCGAGAGCTCGAGTTCATGGAGCAGGAGGATGGGGCGGTTTTTGGTGAAGATGGCGAGTGGACGCACAAGGCTATTGAGCGCATCTTTGATTTAGTGGAGGGCATGAAGGGAATGGGCAACACGCCGAAGCGAGAGGGAAACCCGGAAAGGAGCAGGAAAAAAGAGCCGGCTACGCCAGCCAAAACGTATGACGGCGATGAGTTGGTTCCAGAGCAATATATGAACGGCAGACAAAGGAATTCTATTCCTGCAATATCGTCGACGCCGTCTTCGGTCAGGACTTCGCCATCGGCTAGTCGTTCTGAGTCTTCGACTGTGCGAGACTCTAGTTCGGGCTCTTCTGATGCGCCATACTACTTCTACCAACCTCGAGATGCGTCATATTGTTTCCTCTCGTCATTGGATATCAGAATACTGAAGACGGCGTTTGGATCATTCGCGGCGTTCCCTTCAACCGTGTTGGTTCGCGTCGAACGAATTCTCGGTCATCAAATAGTCGACGATGACGTTCGCAAACGCATGAAATACCTGGCACACTTGCCTGTAGGATGCCCGATTGCCATCCTGGAATGCGATTGGACAGATGTTGTCAAACCTGCAGTCCTCGATCTTTTCGCTGAAGACTTGGCTAAGCGTCAAAAGCAGCGACGCGACAAGGATCTCAAAGAGGAGCGGGCTAGACAGAAAGCTATGAAGGACGAAGAGGAGTCTAGATATAAGAATCAGCATCAACATGGACGCGGGGGTTTGGGTGCGACAAGATATTCATCGTATAAAGACTCAACTCACTTTGAAGATCTAGACAACTTCCCAGAACTGGGTGTTTCTCCAAACTCGACAAACAGTCCCGTGTGGCCGACACTGTCGCCGTCGCCACCTAATAACATTTCATCACCATCATCGTCGCCCATATCTCGAACCACTGTGTGGGGTACTCCAGCTGTGTCGTTTTCACGGGTCGGAGAGGCTTTGGGTGTTGATGATGACGCACAACACGGTGATGATGCACAGGAGGAGGACGACTGGAACATCTACGAGCGGATAGTCGAGGAGAACATTATTGCCAATTCTAGCGGTTCGTCAGGCAAGAAGAAGAAACTAAAGAAATTGGTCCTAATGTCAACCGGAGGTCAATGGAGAGCGTAAATATACGAAATTGTTTATAAACAAGGCGTTTTTGAGTGTATTCTTATTGTCATTGAGCTCATCGGAATTCTCTGTCTGGTTTTGTGATTTTTTTGGGATATTATATATTGTACTTTTTTTTGTCAAATTAATGATATCCTCTCCATACACAATTCCTTCCAATTGCACATGCTACCTATTTACAAATCTTCGATAATATACAGAAAATTTACATAAAACATTATTGCCAAGGTGATGATGATATATCTTTCCTAGTCGTCCTGCGCCCACATTTCCCTCCTTCTCTCCCGCTGCAACCGCGCATTCTTTCGGTACAGGCCCCATCTCGACTTTATCTTATTCAGCCGCCTATCCATATCCTGCTTTCTGTGGTCTGCAGCCTCCGCGACCATGCCGACAAAGAATTGCGAGCAATTAAACTTCGCCGCTAGGAATTTCCTAGTGTACTTGTAGGGATCCTGCGCTCGTAACCGCTTAATCTCCGCAACCTCCTCCTCCGTCAAATGATACTGCTTCTCCTTGATGGGACCCAATGGCGGTGGCAACACCTCCTCACCAGCGGCTGTGGATATCCGCTTGCGATCGTGATCGGGCAGGAAAATGTCGGGGGTGTCGAATGGGCTCGGCGAGCTTGGTGGTGGATTGAATGTGAGGCCGGGAGGGAGGATCGGGCGAGCCGTAGATGCAGATGACGTCGGGTTGAAGCGGGTGGGGAATGGAGTGTTATACTTCTCAGGACTCTTGTTCTTGGTGGTCTTGCCCTTATCGGCGGCTGCATTCTTTATAATAGAGGTTGAGAATGAAGAGTACATGGTGATGACCGCCGGCCGGGAAAGGCATCGCGACGGCCGTAGGCTGCTCATCAGCATTGGTGCCGCTCGTAGCGAGGCCATTGTCCAGGTATTCGTTATTTTGGTTGACCAAAGTTATCAATCGCTGAGTGATGAACACTTTGCTGCTTTGCGAGAGGTTGACGATAGTTCGTGATGGCAGAGTTTATAAAGGGTTAGGTTTGCATAACATGCTTGAACAAATTTCGTTTTTGTGCCATATTAGTGTGGTGCTGGGTGCACAGGCGGTTTGGCGGTGTGAAAAAAGCAGTCACAGGCACCTTCTGCAGCATAGCGCCTACGCAAGCGCCAGTTCACCACAACGTTGGATAGCACATCGCGAAGTCGTGAACGTTTCTTTAGGTATCTCCCCATCGACAACCCAGCCTCTTCAATTTACAACAATGGCC
This sequence comes from Lipomyces lipofer, assembly GCA_003705915.2. Taxonomy (NCBI): domain Eukaryota; kingdom Fungi; phylum Ascomycota; class Lipomycetes; order Lipomycetales; family Lipomycetaceae; genus Lipomyces; species Lipomyces lipofer. The sequence goes on along the minus strand of PPJX02000037.1, from coordinate 98,111 downwards.
CCCAAGCAGAAGAGATCCGCGCTGACAGATGTTGTCACGCGTGAGTACACGATCCACCTTCACAAGCGTGTAAGTATCCTCTGGATTCGTTGGTGTCTGGAAGATGGAGTTGCTGACCGCAGATTTTACTTTATAGCTCCATGGCGTTCAATTCAAGAAGCGTGCACCTACTGCGGTTAAGGAGATCAAGGAGTTCGTTTTGAAGCACATGGTTTGTAGCGACTGTTACTTTTGTGGGGATACTGGATGTGCATTAACATGTGTTCATAGGGCACGAAGGACGTTCGTCTCGACCCGCAGCTGAACAAGGAGATCTGGAAGCAGGGCATCAAGCACGTTCCCTACAGAATCCGCCTGCGCGTCTCGCGGAAGCGTAACGATGAGGAGAAGGCTAAGGAGCCTCTGTTCTCGTATGTCCAGGCTGTCAACGTTGCATCCTTCAAGGGTCTCCAGACCCAAGTTGTTGAGGACTCATAGATTGGTGCGAAGATCACAGAGGAAGGGGAAACAAACCAAAAAAATGGAGGGCTCATATGTATGATTTAGTGTAAACATTCATGAATATAAAAAAGTTCTGGATTGCCTAACGTCAAATATTTTCACATTTGTCGATGCGCATGTCAGTACGGGGAGTGGATTGACCGCGTTCGAACGTACCATATCGCTTGGTGTTTCGAACGCTAGTGTTATTAGTTTTGGTTATGGTTTCTATGTCTATTTTTGCATACCCCCTTGTGTGCATATGGGTGCTTACTGACGACTGTTGCTTTCACGTTTTCATTATCTGGGCAAGCTTTAGATGTTGTTATTTCTGCACCTAGCCCCTTGAGACTGAGTGACTGAGTGTCATCATTCACCCAAGCACGAAAATAGAAATATTGTTATACGAATCTAAACGCCGAAAACTCCGTGTAATTTCCCACAGTTTGACTCAATAGAACATGACAGACATCGAAACTAATGATACGTGTCTGGCCGATGCTTCTGCTGTTGCGCACTATGTTGCGGACTCATACCGGGGCCACCTTCTCCAGGACCCATCTGCACGTACTGCGAATGGGGCCCGGTGGCTTGACGATACATCGTCTGCTGTTGCTGGTGTGGGTTCTCCTGCCGCATCGCGTCTAGTTGCTGTTGGCTCGTAGGCTGGCTGTAGGGGCAGATAGTGCATTGAAGGTCCTTATTTGGGGTTCATTAGCACTGTGAGACGGGTTTGGAAATAGCAACAGATGTGCTTGCTTACCTCACCCCAGTTGGTGGGTACGACGGGAATGAAACAGAAGGTGAAGAACTCGCGCTTTTTGATTGCGATTACTTGGGGACAGTTAGCGTCATACGCCCGGTTCGCAAGGTGGTGTTTTGACGGTAAAGGGGAGGAGAGAACATACCACTTTGATTATGACTAGGGACGACAAAGGAAATAACAGTTAGCCACAACGTGCCTTGCCTTGCCGTTAGAAGCTCTATGCGGACGGCACTTCTCACCATCGCGGACAATATAGTCGCATGTCTTCATATCCCTTCAGATGCTTGTTGAAGTTGGTTCCTAGCACACGTAGGTGTTAATTTGATTTTCCCTTTGGTCGAAAGGTCGAATAGTTACCTCCGCAGACAAAGAAGAGTGGAATAAACGCCATTATGAATGGTCAGAATAGTGTTAATTGAAGTGAAGATTTTTGAAGGGCCCCAGATAATTGAGCGAAAGCGCGATTTGAGAGCTTGGAGGCAGTGCAACGTATATGTATTACATAGCCCCGCGAGCGATGTGGGCTGAAGCCCGATGCGGGGGTCGATCTGGGACGAGCACTTTGACGTCATAATTAGGGTCCCTCCTTGTCGGAGCATCGACTCGTTGTACTATGTCGAATGCGACGAACGATGACGCCGAGTTTATTGTATGGCCATTTAAACGTAAATTGAGTAAACGTAAATTACAATTAACTTACTCACTTAGTTTGAGCCCGCTGATTTGAGTTGTGGTCATCAGAACAAACGCAAAATCATCTGGAAGATCTCCCAATAGGGACCGTACTGTCCTGCAACGTTCTTAACCCAACTCGCGTAACCTTTTAATCGGCGAACAAACGCGGATGACATCACCACTAACTCAAACGCACTCTTCTTTGGAGTATCCGTTCTCAGCTAACCGGCACGGCACTTAATACGTCTCTTATTCGCAATGGACTTCGTTCCGTTCTTCTTCGTGTGCGGAGGTACGCCGTCAGACGAAACTAGGCGGTACAAACTACACGACTGATTCATCGCAGGCACGAACTTCAACATAATGCTAGAGGGATATGAAGATCTGCGACTATATTGTCCCCGATGGTGAGAAGTGCATTTGCAGCAATACTATATCGGGCGCCAATACTGACAACATGGTCATCTTACTCGTCATATTAGCCATAATATAAGCGGTACAAAAGCATCCGTAGCATTAGTGTTTCGAGAAATGCTCCTACTGACTGCATGATCAATTCGCACCACAGTAATCGCAATGAAAAAGCGCGAATTCTTCACCCTCTGCTTCGTCCCCGTAGTCCCTACAAACTGGGGCGAGGTATGACCAACCCCCCCCTCTCCCCTGGGCGTCACTAACGTTTCCCAGGAACTCCAATGCACTATCTGCCAGTACAGCCAGCGCACCAGCAAAGAGCAACTGGACGCTCTGCGGCAGCAGAACCAGCAGCAGCAGCAACAGCAAATGATTGCTATCGCGAGCCAGCCACGGTCGCAGTACGCAGAAGAGCATATGGGCCAGGGACCAGGCGCGGGGCAGTATCAGTATCAGCCGTACCAGCCGTACCAGCCGTACCCTCCGTATCAGCCACAGCGTCCACAGCAGGGGCATGCACCAGTCATGGGGGGTGTATAGTAGTTTAGACGGTGATGGTACGTACTTGGAGCGCTCTAGGTTGTATATATTATATTTTGTAGGCGTTTGCGTTGATTTGACGATAATGATTTTACGTTGCAAAGATTCTGGCGATTTACTTCCTCAGTAACCAATCCCACTCCGTTGCGACCTCCTCGCCTACCAACTCCACTAACTCCTCCCTCGTGGACATAAAGTTGTGGTCTGTATACTCGAATCCCGGAACCACGACCTAAACCTCTGTCAGCCATTGTCCAGAGCACGCAAACAGATGAAAATAAATATAAAATAAATATAAAATAAAATAAAAGGACCGGTGCCGTCCAAACTGACCTCGCTAATAAGGCACTCCTCGTCACTGATCACAAAGCTTGCTTTGTAATCGCCGCCCTCCACAATCCACTGCAGCCGCTCGCCCTTCTCGACAGCGTGGCCAGCCACAAATGTCTCGAGGCTCCCATCAGGATGTATAAGGACATAGCGCGCCTTCCCCTTGTGCAGCAGGTGGATGGTCCGAGACTTGTTGCGGTGGAAGCGACCGATGGGCGAGTGTGGTGTCAGGAGGTAGTATATGAGCGTGGAGAGCGTGCGGGTCGGGTCTGCGGGGGTGGGGTCATATGGATTGGGAATCGTGGTGGTGTCACGGTCGGTTTCGACGAAGTAGCCGCCTTCGATGTGCGGGATGAGGTGAAGGGTGGAGATGAGGGATTGGGCGGCAAAGGACTCGGAAGGGGTGGCCGCGATGCCGCGGGGGTTGATGGGGGTGGTGCCAGCCATGTCGACGCAACTTGGACGACGTACGAATTAGCGAGCGAGTATGTTGTATCGAGAATGCACTGACAAGGGGAATGAAGTGACGACGTTTTATGGACGATTGAAGTCAGCCGCAATCATTAGCCGGATCGACCGACCTAGGGTGAATTTACGATGTATTACAGGGTGGTGGTGAATTAATGGCAGTGTGAACCCTGAGGCAAGGAAGAATTTAACCCCCTGTCAAACCTCACTCAAATCCGATCGAACTGATCAGCACGGCGCGCCCAGCGTCCGGTAAGATATGCCTAACCGCTATTCTTTCACCGCGATCGCCAGTACCTCATTTGGAAGTTCAAGCTTATTCCCTATTGCAACTATTCACATGTGTCATATGTCATGATTTTCATTCGTAAAGCGCAATTTAACGAGAGCGTAATAGATAGCCGGTTCAATCTTCGATCATTGACCAATATTCCTCATGCTGTATCTTTATAGAAATTGGCTGTTCTTTCATTGCCAACTCTGATCTCCGGCAAGCGATATTTAAATTAGCCAGTTGAGCTTTGCCTCTCCTACTACATAAACCACTTATGGCACGCCCTAAAACAAATTACTTTATTCATTTTTTAGTCTGTACGTCCTTGATCTACTCGTAATTCGTTACTTAATTACTTTCGTTTATTATTAAATAAATAAATATATACTTTATTCCAGACGCCGTAGTAACTATATCCGACGCAGTTATGATTGACAAGAGTAAATTGCTCGCGAATAGTGCATGGTGTCGTAGAAGTTAGATGTTGTCCTTCCTCAACGTCTGCTGCGTCTTCACCAACGAACGGTATACTGCTCACATTTGCTTAACGCACATCCATTAAATCGTGGAGTGGTTTCATCACCAAGTTTTATGCCTAGCTGCTCGAGTGACCTCAACCTCTCCAAGCCTTCGTCAACGATTCTTCAACGCTCCCCCGTCCCCCTGCCCTGTCCCCTGTGGCGTATTTAAAGTGTGGATTACTGGGTAGTACTCTGCCAAGAAGGAAGGTGGACGTAGGCGGGCGTAAGGCGTCCTCGCCTGCTGCGTCTCCCGACGCCCACGCCCACGCCCACACCCATGCCCTTGCCCATGTCGTGCCATCGTCCACCTCCCAGCGGTTTACGGGTTGCGACAGAAAGGGAATGTGGGTCGGTGTGAGAGATGGGTGAGGTCTAGTACGTGCGAGAGAGTCGTCGGGCGACGGGCGAACGAGCGCGGTCGGTCCAATGTGTGGTGTGAACCACTGCCTCGCCAAAAAGAAGGCACTGGGAGATAAGAACCGCAGATGAGTCAGACACCTTCAAAGTCACGCGGCACACACAACACGGCAGCCCTACGCAGCGGAGATTGACGCAGCGCAAGCTCTCGCTAAGCTCTCGCTGTGTCCCGGCGGATGCGGCCGCAGGTATCAAAGCAAGGGCTCCTTCGAGAAGGTTCTCCACCCATTCAGCAGCATTCAGCAGCTAGACTTTCGTGGTTTCGTGTTGCCACGGCCGCCGCGGCGCTAGGCCAAACGCAGACAAGGAACCCGGACAGAACAATGGGCGAAAAGGCGCGGAGGCGCGGAAGCCCGAGGGCTAAGGCGACGGCACCGTGCGCAGCTTTGAATGCGCCACAGATTACACACTGCAGACTAGTAGGGTGAAGTCGGGTGTGACAGTGTGAGCAAGAACGCAGCTCGCCGGAATCCGCCGCGTCCGTCTACGCGAAAAAAAGTGACGCGCCCCGACGCGCGCCCGTGATGTCTAAAGCGCTCCTTGTGTTCCACTCGAGCGAAACTAACTACTCCTTTTAACTTTAAGTGGACGCACGCGATGCGCCGCGCATGAAAAGCAACGCACCTCCAAACTTAGTTTAAGTCGTGAGATGGGCCAAAATTGCTGAGACACGGACGCCAGGCACCAGGTACCAGTCACTGTACCAAACACCACGCACTACGTACGCGGATCACGCCGTCGGCGCGCCCCGTCACTGCTGGTGTGCCCGAATGCATTGTCGCATCGGTGACTGAACCTTCTCTGACTAGTTCTGAATAGGTCTGACTAGGTCTGACTAGTTACCTGTCTTGTTCTGAGTGTGAAGGTTAGCTTATCGCGGTAGGTTAGATATCGTCGTGGGTCCTCCAAGTGAACATGCCTGTATAAGAAGTGTCGTGCCTCTATTTACCGCCCCCCCTTGTTGTCACGCATCGCGCATCGCGCATCGGGCATCTAGCATTCGTTCCCTCCTCTCAGAATGGTCCAAACTGCACTTCCCCAGGGTGCCGGCTACGGCATCGTTGTCGGCCTCGGCCTGGCGTTCGCCGTTGGCATGATCCTCATCACCTACATGCTCAAGCGCTACCAGCACGAGCGCATCACGTCCGAAGAGTTTTCCACCGCCGGCCGTTCGGTCAAGACAGGTCTCATCGCGAGTGCTGTTGTATCGTCGTGGACGTGGGCTGCGACGCTGCTCCAATCGTCGGGCGTTGCTTATCGGTATGGCGTCTCTGGACCGTTCTGGTACGCTTCGGGTGCGACAGTGCAGATTATTCTGTTTGCCACGATTGCGATCGAGCTGAAGAAGCGTGCCCCGGACGCACATACGTTCCTGGAAGTCGTGCGAGCGCGGTACGGTGCTGTTGGGCATTCGGGTAAGCAGATCATCTCGGTTTTTGGCGGAGCGGCTGGCTGACAAAGTCCACTGCAGTCTACATGGGTTTCGGGCTTGCGACAAACATTCTCGTGACGGCGATGCTGCTCACGGGTGGCAGCGCGGTCGTAACCTCTCTCACCGGCATGCATACCGTCGCGGCGTGTTTCCTGCTTCCCCTCGGCGTCGTTGTGTACACGCTCTTTGGCGGCATCAAGGCGACGTTCCTGACCGACTACATCCATACCGTCATCATCCTGGTCATCATCCTCATCTTCGCTTTCACTGCATACGCCAGCTCCGACGTCCTCGGTTCGCCCGGCAAGGTTTGGGAGATCCTCCAGGAAGTCTCGCGCAAGTACCCCGTCGCGGGCAACGCCGACGGCTCTTACCTGACAATGCGTTCCAAGGAGGGCGCCATCTTCTTCGTCATCAACATCGTCGGCAACTTCGGCACCGTCTTCCTCGACAACGGATACTGGAACAAAGCCATTGCGGCGTCGCCAGCGTCTGCCCTCCCTGGCTACGTCCTCGGCGGAATCGCCTGGTTCGCCATCCCCTGGCTCTGCGCGACCACCATGGGTCTTGCTTGCCTTGCACTCGAGTCCCACCCCTCTTTCCCGACCTATCCTTTCCGCATGCCCGACGCGGAGGTCTCCGCTGGTCTCGTCCTTCCCTACGCGGCCGTTGCTTTGCTCGGCAAGGGCGGCGCAATGTGCACCCTCCTCCTCATCTTCATGGCCGTCACGTCCGCCTCGTCCGCCGAGCTCATCGCCGTCTCCTCCATCGGCACGTACGATGTCTACAAGACGTACATCAACCCGCGCGCCACGGGCAGCCAACTCATCTTCGTCTCCCACTCCTGTGTCATCCTCTATGGGCTCATCATGGCGGCCTTCTCCGTCGGCCTGTTCTACGCGGGCGTCTCGATGGGCTACCTCTACCTGCTCATGGGCGTCATCATCTCCGCTGCCGTTCTCCCCGCGACGCTGACGCTCATGTGGTCCAAGCAGAATCTCCTCGCCGCGGCGCTGTCTCCAGTCCTCGGCCTGGCGTGCAGTCTCATCGCGTGGCTCGTCACCACGAGCAAGCAGAACGACGGTGTCATCAACGTGACGACGTCGGGCCAGAATAATCCCATGTTGGCCGGAAACGTCGTCGCCTTGCTCTCGCCGCTGGTGTTTGTTCCTGTGTTGACCTTTATCAAGCCGGACAACTACGACTGGGAGTCCATGAAGAACATCAAGCAGATTCGTGACGAAGCGGTCGTCGCCACCGACGAGGACGAGGAGTCCTTCTCGAAGGAGATCACCCCGCCCACCACCACTGCCAATGCCACTGCCACCGCCACCACCACCACCGCGGCTGCTGCTGCCACATCCTCCGTGGTCCCTGCACAGGACTCCGACGCCGCGCTGATGAAGGCGTCCAAAATCGCGCGCGGACTCACCGTGTTCATGACCATCGCGCTACTCGTCCTCTGGCCGATGCCGATGTATGGCACGGCCTACGTCTTTTCCAAGAAATTCTTCACCGGCTGGGTCGTGGTCGGCATCATCTGGATCCTCGTCTCGCTGCTTGTCGTCGGCATTTTCCCGCTTTGGGAAGGAAGGGCCGCGCTGGCGCATACGGCGAAGGGCGTGTGGCACGATGTCAGCGGACAGCGAGGACGCATCAAACGGGAAGGCGCTGTTGTTGAGGGAGAGGAGGTTGCGGTTACGGAGGAGAAGAGTGGAGAGGAGGACGGGGAGAAGAAATAAATTAGATATTGTATTAAGAAGTTTTTGTGTGTATTTTATTGTCGTTTGGAATATGATAATGGTATATAGGGACAATTTTAATTAATGAATAAACTTAACTATAACTTAGTTAACTAAGTTATCAAATATATCAAGAGCAATCAGCCTCAGTGCCAGCGGCTCATTTTGCGCAACTTTGGCGGCAGTCTGAGTGTGATACCGAGGTGCACACTTCAGTGAACGATATACTAAACGTGCACCACACGGTCGGGGGAGTCTATCTCTGCTTACACACGCATAGAGTTTCTTCAATCGACATGTTCTTTCATCCCGGTTTGCTCATCTATCTGTGTATATCTACTTTCGTTGTGCCGACTTTTAAGTCGTGTTTAGCCATAGTGGGGCTCGCACCACGCGTTTTTTATTTTTATTTTGTCTGCTACAAATGCCGCGCGCCCCATTCTATCGGAGAAAATGTGACAAAGAACTCCCACGTAAATCCAAAAAAAAAAATACAAAATACAAAATACAAAATACAAAACACAAAACACAAAACACCAAAAAACCAAATATGATATCACTGACAGCTTACTCGCGTTATCGCAAACTCCGTGCTGGTACAGGAGGGAACGCCGTTGTCAGACGATTCGTATTGCCGCTACTGCTACCGCTGCCAATACCGTCGCTATTGCTCTCCTCGCCCATCCCGTCAAACTGGGTCATCTTGTAGCTGTCGCCTGTGTGCCCGTCGCCATCGTCCAGCGCGTCGTCGTCGTGCAGCATTGAGTATCGCCGCGGTGTAGACAGATGGTGTCTATGCGAATATGAGAGGACTGCGTCGGTCTTAGAAGTGCTGCCGCCGCCGCCGGTACTGCCGCGGTGCAGCGATGGAGGGTCCGAGAATGGATCGCTGGCTGTGGCTGTGGTCGACCATGAAGAGGGCGAACGGATGTCGGAGACTAAGTCGATGCTGTTGCTGCGACCGTGCTGCCTAGAGGGACTCTGTTTTCTCCAGAATGCAGAGCAGCAGGGCACGAAGCAGGTGCAAGAGGGTGTGGAGATGCCTTCCAACCTGGAAAGGCTCTGCCGGCGATAGGTAATGGCGGAGTTGACAAACATGGAGATTGTACCTGATATCCAGAAGCAGCTGTCGCCGAGTTAGCCTCTTTGAACAATCAAACGAGAATATGATGTACTCACGCGTCCAAAGCGCATGACACGACAATGAGGTTAGCCAGATGGCAGGCCATAACATATGAGTCGCACAACTCCTTGAATATATCCTTGCACATCCCGTTGCGAATCGAGCAGGCAGTCGAGATGCCGCCTGTGAGCAACATGATGTAGATGAATATGCCCCCCCAGAGAACTGACATTGCGATCTGCGAGGCCACAATGAAGACAGGCCATATTTTCCCGCTCGTAGCGCTGTCAATGTCCAAAGTTTCGTCCGCAGCCGTGCGCGGCTTCCGGAACTGGTAGAGAATGAGGAACGAGCAGAGCAGAATGACCACGACAGTGACGGACGTGGACACCACGATCAGCACGTACGACTGCGGCACTTTCTGGCGACCGGCGATCAGCGAGATGAAGTACGCGATGACACCGAGCGGAATTATGGCAAACACGGCCTGGAGCCCGGCGAAAACGAAGAACGAGAAGCACCACGGTGGATAACTGGCTGTCGCGCTCGCTGTGCTGACTCCCTGGCTGCTGCGCCGACGACGGAGACCGTATGTGTTGCTCGACCAGCTGTCGCCGACGACATACGATGTGGCGGCCATGCCTGGATTTGCCGGGAATTTGATATCGACCGATGCGGTCACGCCTAAGCTTTAAACGTGTGGTTGCACAGTAGATATCTCGAGAGAGTCGTGGAGCGGCTCAGTTCACCTACTCCCGGCTACATACGCATTCTTTACAGCTTGATGAACATGTCTGAAATTAACAACATTTTATATTAAATTTTTTACTTTTTTTTTTTGTAACAGGTTTTCGAGGATAAGAAAACGAAGGGCTATAGACCCTTGACACTACCTCGCACAGAACACAACGATTAATCTAGTATCCGCTAAAAAAAATATCTTGTATGCGTGGGCAAAATCATAACATCAATGTATCACTACATAGCCGCAATCATGCCTTATGTCAAAACAAAAACTGTCTAAAACTTGAACACCTGCTCCTTCTTAAATCCGAGCTCCTTGAGGATACCATCGATCTCTCCCTGGTCAGACGGGCTGACCTTGGTACCAGAAACTGCCTTGTACAGACCAGGCGGGCCGCAGACAAAGACCTTTATGTTCTCAGCGGATGCGGGAGGCAAAACCTTCGTGAGAACGTCCTTGGTGATGAAGCCGGAGACACCGGCCCATCCTGCAGGAGCTTTGTCGAGCGCGTACACAACCTTGAACTGATCAGGCTTGCCGTCGACGACGGCATCGATCTCCTTTTTCAGGAGGATGTCATCCTCGGAGACCTATACGAGGTTAATACGATACAGTATGTTCGTCACATGGGTAGATGCACTCACGTTTCCGTAGACGAGGGTGACTTTGGTCTTGTCCTCGGGGTTCTTGTTTATCTCATGAAGGAGCTGCCCTAAAATCACGGAATCAGTATGCTACCAGGTGACAATCAACTCGACGGGCCAGGAAACTTACAGAGAGGGGTGATGCCAGTGCCACCACCAACGAGGACTATCTCGGGGTGCATGTTCTTCGACCAGGGGTACTTGATGATAGGGCCCTTGAACGAGAGCTTGTCGCCCGGCTTGAGGGAATGGATGTGGACGGAGGCCTTGCCGTTGGGGTACTCCTTGACGAGGAGGTCGAGGAAACCCTTGGTCTCGACATCGCTGATGGGCGTATACGGGCGAATAATGTTCTTGCCAGACACCTCGTCCTTATACTTGATAACGATAGCTGAGGCGGTGATTAAACCGCTGACGGAGCCCTTATCGGGGAACTCGAATCTGAAAATATTAGACTGCAATAAATTAGCAAAATTATGACGATGAAGGATACATTCGGGAACTCACGTTGTGGGTGACGGGGAAGACCTTGGCAAGCTGCGAAATAAACAGTTAGTATGCACTCCCGACGAGTTGGTCTTACTACGCTCTAATCAGCGGCGATTGGACGATCGAAAGTATCAACTAAGATGATCAAACTATCGATACTTCACTCGCTAAATGAACGGACTTACAGTAAGGTCAACGAACTCGCCGCTGAATACCGGGGCGGCCGCAGCAACAGGGGAAGCCATTGACGAGTAGAAATAGTATGAAGCAGTGCTAGCAATGGCAATGGAGCTAGCGACGGTGAGCGGATGCTTCAGGAACGACGGGGACGTGGGGCGGAATGCCGAGGTGGAGTACAGTCTAGATGCCGACTATATAAGAGAACGAATTGTTTGTCAGAAAATCGGAATTGAGATACAAGAAACGCGAAGAAGAACGTCATGCGCTTTAGTGTTGGCACACCAAATAGGTCACCGCTAAGGTTGTCTCACAACCCATCTCACGACAATCACAGTTTCATAACCAGCAGCAACGCAGATGGAACATTCACGAGCAGAAATAGCGTACCTTGAAGGCCGAAGTGGAAGAGCGCAAAATCGAAGCCATGTTTGACGATCAATTGAGCGAAGAGAGGTGAAAAGGAGTGAAGGAAGGAAGATAAGTCTCGGAACCGGCAGTGATTCTGTGATTTATTTGTGAGGCGATGGCACCGGCTTAAGAGGGGTCTGGAAGTTGGGCTAGGGTTTAACCGGTTTCACATCACTTTTAGCCCTATATACGAACTACGCATTTCATTTGATGATTCGCAGTTTCTAATTTTATACAATGCGCAAATATAAGACTTTGATCCTCACAAGACATTCAAAATATATTACGAGAGAACAAATAAATACGGGTGGGTTCAGTCTGTACAGTTCTCATGAGTTGTAACTCGTGGCCGTTAATGTCCCTTTTCCTGCCTTTCTCGGCCGGTGAGCGACGTCGTTCCGACATCGATTGCCGTCATGACGTCATCTTTCGGCACTCCGCAATCTTTCCGCAATCTTTCATATCTCACGCCAACCGGCCCCCACCCCGCGCGACCGATCGCAACCATACGATATACGCCAAAAGCAATGCGTATTATGTAACCAAGACGCACACAGGTACATAGTGCTGTCTTCATTGAATCAGTGAGGTTTGCGGAGGTATGTTGATGTAAAGGTTGATCTACAGACTATCGGGGGAAGATTTGATGGATTAGTTTGTATTAATACCAACGATTAAGCATATGTCGACTCACGGAGAGGTACCACATGTTGGAAATGGCCAGCACAAAGACAGCTATTGGGTTAGGGTATTGTAATTTCACAATTGCAACTTACGTTCGAACCTATCCGAAGTCTGGACAACTTGAGCAGCACCGTCTGTATTTAGTGCAAAAGACTAAAGTGCAAAAGAGCTTAGGGGCATTCGCGGCTACTAATTTCAATGTAAAATTCTTCGCTTTCGCCAAGTCGCCTACTGAATTTGATTAGGACTATTGCTATAATGCTGAATCACTGTGCCCCGGACTCTCTAGATTGGATTTGGGCTTTCTAGCGATCATCGATATTTATGACGATTACTAGACATCTCCTGCTTTTGTGATTCATTGAGGGATTCTGGAGCGTCGATAATATCATAAACGTACTCATTATCCAATTTCTGCGCTGTCATTAGCACACTATTGCAGCGTTGTTTCTCCATTTGCACATCTTTTCAAGGCTCCGCGATTTTGGCAACAAACGCTCAATAGCGCTTAGAAGGGTTTGGTAAGGAGAGATTTTTTAAAGAGATTTTCGAGTCCAATTTGGTCTAGTTGAACTGGAAGGCGCTCACAATTCTTGTTCCGTTTCGTCCATTTGTGTGATACTTAGATTCGATTTATCTTTCAGAAAAGTCCCTAAATTGCAGCAGTGCAGCGGACCGCATGGACAACGAGCTATTGTGCACTCCCAGCAATGCTCAATGCTTGAATTTGTGCGTTCTCTCCGGAAGACAAATGCTTAATGCTCCGAGGCATTGACTACCGTAGTTAATTAATATTTATCATTTCGTAACCTTCGTAACCTTCGTAACCTTCCACACCTTGCAAACTTTTCGTTTTTGTCATTCGATGGGAGCAAGTTCCGCGAAGTGTTCTTGTTGGGAGCAGGTGGATTAGGGCCTCGCTCGCCGCCGTCGATGTAAGCCACAGCCTGTTGGCGAATACGCGGACTCTGATCGTGCGCTGCCACTTCCCCATCTCGCAATACAGCTTCGCACACAAATAAAACCACCTCTTTGGGGGTTTCCACACAATCTCAACACTTGATAACGCCTGAATTTTCTGAAACGGCAGAATTAGGTGTTCTGCACAGTTATAAAGAGTAAAGGTATGTATTAGGTTCTATTTGAGAAGAGAGCGGGAATTGCGTCAAAATGCGGTACTCGTTATGCCCCTCGGCGACGGGTACGGCGGCGCGTTCTGAGATGTGTGTGGGAATTATGTTTTCTTACTACATTTTGGTTAATATCCTATCAAATGCTATGTTTGACGCTGCTGAAGAATCATTATTATATTCCGGACACAACTAACTTGTTTTGACACGTTATATAGAATCGTCGTGTCCAGGCCACTCTGTCCTCCGATTGCTCCCAAAAGCCAGCAACCTTTTCTGTGCGCATTCTAGCACACATACTGGCCATGGGCCAATCTACTTCTGTACAGTTGCCACTATCAGACGACGGTGAGGAGACCGTCTCATCGCGCACACGACCGTTCATTATTCCTAATGAAAGAGATGACGCAGTCACGATAGCCGCCACCCCTCCTAGCGCGACCACGGTACCTTCCAATCTGGGCTCGACTTCGTCACGGAGCTGGTTCTCATCTACGAGTGAAACCAATATCGCGCCGGCTGATTTGTGTCCTTCTAACGATGCGGCGGTGTCGGCGGGAATTAGTAATTCTGGTTACGTCAGCGGGGAAAATGGCACTAAAACGAGTTCTGCTACAGAGCTGCCAACATCTGATGGGACGCCTTCGTCTTCTTCTGCAACGCCGTCCGCTCGGTCCCGGAGAATATCCAGGCATCTTTCAAGTTTGGGATTGCTGCAACAGCAAGCGCACACACTATCATCGTCTGACACGCCATCACTAGCTACGGCGGGAACAACAGAAGAGCGGGTGTATTCCTCTGTCGCACCTGTTACTCGAAGACAAACAGCTGGTGGGCACTCATACCACCATCGCCGATCACATTCATCGCAGTCACCTAATGGTGGGCGGAGAACGATCTCTACACCAACGTCTCGCATTTTCGGATTGTTATCATCAGCATCCGCCAGCACATCTTCCACATCTTCCCTGCGCCGTCGCTTGCATGAATCATCGGCAGAAAACTCTACAGCGTCGGACTCTACTCGACTACGATCATCTTCCAGTTTCGCCGGCACTTTTCTTCGTTCGCGGCTATCACGTGTGCGTAATTCTCTTGGCAGTGTCTCTGGCCTATCATCAACACCGCGCACCTCGACAGAAGAATCGCGGAATGACGTTAATGAGACGTCTGCACATTCAATTGATTCCTCACTCCAACCAGAACCCACATACGTTCGACGTCGCGCTCGCCCTTCGACGGTCGCATCCGCAACAACAGCCGCAACCACAGGCCTAACCCCGCTTCCTCTTCTCTCGCCTCTGCCTCCGGCACCGCCACCAATCCCAGCCGACCCGCCTATCCCATCAACCCCACGCCGCACGAATATGCGTACTACTCGTTCGTCCCGCCACAGGCGTTCCCTCCGCGCTAACTCGAGCGATTCGTCTTCAACCACAACAGCGACCGACCTCACAAACGCGCTACCCTCTGATGCAACAGCACGCCTTCGACCAGGTGAGGACCAGGCCGCGATGTTGTCACGTCTGCTCTCGATAGCCGCCGCTGCCACGGCCGCGAGTTTGGTGGGGAACTCGAACGGCGGGTCGTCCGTATTTTCGTCGTCATCATCAGCATCATCATCGCCAACGACTGCTGAGAGTGAAGCACATGACGGAGATAATGAAGACGATGCTGATGGTGATGGTGATGGCACGGTTGACGGAAGCTTTGATTCGTTTTTGCGAGCTCTGCAGAACGGGAGATTAGCCGCCGAGCTGCGGAATGAATCGGCAGGCTTGGGTGGCGCGTCTGGTTCGACTGGCAACGTTGCGGGGACTTCGGATTCCAATTCTAGGGCTTCCACCACCGCCGTCGGTGATAGTGCATCCCCTGCGCCATTAAATTTTTTCCGAATGTTCAGATTCGGAGCGTCAGAACAACCCGGTAGCAACGCGAATGGGCACATGAATGGGAATGGCCAGCGAATGGTCCCTGTCATAATCGTGGGCATCAGGTCTGTGAATTCGCGACCTGGAGTGGGAGGCGGTAATGCCAGTGGCAGCGTCACAGGAGAGGACGCGACTGCACCGTTCTTGGATAATTTGCCCTTGGCACTCGGCTCGAGCAGGAGGTCAAGAAGTCGAACAAGGTCTGATGCGAGCATGAATACAGTGGGAAGCGTTGGTGCTGCGGCGTCCTCGATGCCGGCGCCGGCGACTGGGCTGAGGAGGCGGGATAGGAGTGAGTTTGACGCGTTGTTTCCGGAGTACGAGGATGAGGAGGATGATGAGGAGAATGAGGACGAGGATGAAGCGGAGAGCGATGAGGGGCTGGATGAAGAGGAAGAAGAAGACGACGACGACGACGAAGATGAAGAGGACGAAGATGAAGATGAAGATGACGATGACTATGCCGGAAGTGACGTGCAAGTCGGTGATGCCGCTAGTTCGTATCGCCCACGCGGTCGCCTACGTCGTGGCCGCTATGTCGATGAACTCGACGAAGACGATGAAGATATTCATGCACACCACTCCCGACGCAGGCGGCGAAGGCACAACTCCCACTCGGATCCCACGCAGGCCACAGACGGCGCGAACAATTCAGGCTCTGGCACCGGTACAGGTGGCATGCGCTCGTGGATAATTTACGTCCTTGGAGGATCCTACCCCGAGAACCATCCGATTCTCACCACCCCGTCTCTCTTCACGGACGCACCTACCTACGAAGACATGCTCCTCCTCTCCAGCTTTATCGGTCCCGCAAAGCCGCCCGTCGCCTCACAAGCCGACGTCGAGAAATCTGGCGGTGTGATGGAGGCGGGCGAGGAACTAGAGGGTGAGCGGTGCCTTGTGTGTCTCTCTGATTTCGAGAAGGGTGAGAAATGCAGGAAGTTAGGTGAATGTGGGCATTTGTTCCATAAAGCTTGCATTGACGAGGTGAGACTGGAGTTGAATATGGTTACTTAGAGATTGAGCTAACAGAGAGCGTGTACAGTGGCTTACAACGGGGAGGAACTCGTGCCCCTTGTGCAGGGCGGTGGGCGTTAAGGACAATAAAGGGACACAACCAGTGGCGCCATCATCGGTGCCTACCGTGAATGCATGATTGGTCAACTCGCTCATAATCGGCATCCATAAGCATAATTGAGCACACGAAACAAACGCATCATGATGACGGAATCTGGATTTTGCTGGGGAACCCCTGGGAGGGGCACGATTTGCATCTTATATGATTTTTTAGTTAAATTTTCGGATTAATGTGTGACTGATTTTCTCGCTCTTTTTGTTCTCTTTTCTTGAAGTGCATTCAGTGTTTTTTGTATTTTTTATATTTTTGTTTCACTGCTGT
Source organism: Lipomyces lipofer (assembly GCA_003705915.2). NCBI lineage: Eukaryota > Fungi > Ascomycota > Lipomycetes > Lipomycetales > Lipomycetaceae > Lipomyces > Lipomyces lipofer. The sequence goes on along the minus strand of PPJX02000037.1, from coordinate 81,319 downwards.
CATTTCTTTTTTGTATTGTTGGTTTCAATATCGTTAGATGGGTGTGCTTTTTATACAACTTGGTTGTGTGCTACTACCGTCGTGCTTGAGCAGGTGGAGGTAATATGCTATGAATATGGTTGTTACATTTGTTTCGTATTTTGTATATAGGAGAAGGACAATGATGCGTAGCCCAGTGGCTTGCCCGTGGAATGTCGGTTTCATAACCCTAGTATAAATACCAGTCATCTACGTGGGATATCGAGATCAGACGCTAATGAATTCTAGCAGAATAAACACGTTCCAGCTAGCAGACAAAGCGTTCGAGCAGAAAGAAGAATGAGGTTGAACTGGAGTGACGAACGACTGCCAGCCACGCGGTCGTCAGCCACGCGTAGGGAGGGAAAGAGGCAATGGAGACCGCAGTAACGAGCGAAAGGCAAGATCGAAGTGGTGCCAGTACTCTATAGCTAAGAAAGACCCGTATGGCGTGGCTCATGCTGATGATCCACGACCACGAGGACATCAAGAATGTGTTTATGAAAAGAGAGCGCGGCTGGATTCCTTCGATAAAGCTACTACCAAATCTTGGAATATGAGATAAATTCCAGATGACTGCGGCGTGAGTAAGCATTTATGCGGTTTATACGTGTATATAATTGAGTTGCTCGAAAACCGGCAAGTTACTTGCATACCGAAGTACCATATGACAGCTAAATCCCTACCTCGCCCGATAATAGTTTTCTACCCACCAATAACATCTGCAGACTGAATCTTACAGGTAGTTAGAATCGGCCGCATCCATACATCCTCTCTCTCCGACCAGGTAAGAGCTGAATCTAGAATAACAGCCGGATCAATCGACAAAGATTGTCGGAACGAAAGCACGAGGAGATTCGCATCAATCACTATTCTCAAACGAGAACGGAACCTACGATATAATAAATCCAAACCAGGACCAAACTCAGCTGCTGCCAGCACATTCAAAGCTCTAATCCGTTTATGAAGTAGCAAAGGATACAACAGGGAAACAAACTTGGTTCCCAAGCCCATCGAAGCTGGATGCATGATGAGCAGTTGCCCCGCGCGGCTGAAGCTTTTCCAAGGCAGAGTTATTCTGGGCCACGACCTGTTTTTGTGGCGGTGGCTACAGCACGGCCACCATCTCGAGTAAGCAATAATGGTTCCGAATACGAGACCGTTTCATCGCTTTATTTTCTCGGGACCTTCTTGCGAAGAAATAGTCAGTATGTTATTTCGACTACCCAAATTTTGATGAATGGAACAAGCTTTTACGTCCAATTTCACACGGGAAATGCCGGCTACCAGTACTGTAAAGCGCATTCACGTGCAGAGTGATTTGCGGCGCTAACATCGCGTGCAACTAGCTTCAATGGATATTCCCAATCTTGCATACCATATGTTATCCATACCGTCATGTATCTATGTTTTATGCCAGACGTGCCATTCACTAAATATATTGAATAAGCTAAGGTTATACAAACAAGTAATGCAATAATCCTAGTAGCAGATACCGTAAGGAGACAACGATTTCTCTACGTCCCGCAGAGCTAAGCTTATGCGACGCCAAATACCCCAAGCCGCGATGTGCCTCTCACGTTAGGACTGCCGGGATCTCTCTCAATTCGGAATGGTCAACGTGGGTAAGGGTTTGATTTGTGGACCGCCGCAGATTGAGTTGTGATCGTTGACACCGAAGAAAAATACCTATATCCTTTTGCATTTTTCATTCAGTTTGGGCCTACTGGTGTCTATTTGAAGGAGTAGACGCGTGTTCGGTGAGTATTATTTCCATGAGTACAGAGGCTGAGATGGATATAATTGAGTGAAAGGGTGTTAAGACAATTTCATCGCGCAGGAAGCACCCATAGCCTATTCATCAAGAGGCAACAAGACACATATCTGACCATAAAATTCCCTAGGTCCTGAACGTATGGTCTGCCATCGCTTGATCGGGTAGGGTTAGCTGCTATCTACTGTGCGTGGAATACCTGCGTGGCTTTGAGAGCTTGAGAGACAGCCTGATGGGTATATTCGGCACATTGTCGCCGTCTTCTCCGCACCAGGAGTTGCTCCCAAACGACGTAACAACAATGCAAGGAATCATAGGGGAGGAGGAAGTGGGCGCGGGAGGGTCCGGGCCGCCCCACCAGGGTCCGCATAGGCGGACGAGGTCGGGCTGTTTTATGTGTCGGCAGAGACGGGTAAAGGTGAGAGTATTTGACGTGAAAGTTTCAACTTGATGATAGAGACGATAGGCTGACGTGGATAAAGTGCGACGAAACGCGGCCAAAGTGTTTGCGATGTCAGAAGGGAAATCGCGAGTGCTCATTCCCGGAGAAGGTCGTTTTGTCAAAGAAGCAGCGCGCTCACCAGGCGCGGAGAGAGCAGAGAGCCGCAGCTGCTACTGCAGCTACGGCCGAGACAGAGGAGAGTAAAGAGAGATTCGGGGATTCATCTTCCGAAGCACAAGATTCATCGATATCACCTGATACGGAGCCTGCGCAGCTGCTCACCACACAGCCATACACTTACGCCTCGACAACTAGTGCCTCGACGACGGCTACGACGCCGACGTTGTCTGTCTCGCCGCGGACGTACGACTCCGAGTTCCCCGGTGTGCCGCCAGACATTGTGCGCCTGTTGCTATATCACCGCGCGTATCTCAACCACTGTCACTACTTCCTCACCACTGACTTGTTTGACTTCTTCAACCGCCTCACCACCATCACTCACACATCCAAGCCGCTAATGTACGCCATCGCCGCGTTCACCTCCTACCATTACGCACTACACAACGGAGAGGAGTCCATCGCCAACATGTTTGAGTATTATGAGATGTGTCTTAGAAGCCTCGCTACTGAAATCGAGCACCCTGACCTTAACACCCTCATCGCAATCCTTATCCTCTCCTGCATCGAAACCTACCTCGGCGATGTCTCCAATGAGATCCGGCATCAGGATGTGGTGTTCCACCTCTATCAGAGAATGTATACTCCGGAAACTTCATTCGATTCCGACGCACATGTGTACTTCTTTATCTGGTTGCGATTCCTTGACATTAGACGGTCGCTCCTCTCCGGACGAGATATGGAACTAGAACAAAGCTGGCAACACTACCATCGCCAGGCTATCGCAGCCCGAGAGTGCGCCGACGACGATTTCGCATTTCGTATCCACAAGGCCGTCGCGACATGCGGGACGCTTTACGCGGACCTCTGCGCGTTCGCGACTGGTGTTCGTAAAGGCGAAGTCAGCGGGACGCACGCAATCCGAGAAATTGAGAAAATCCGGGCAAACAGCATGACCTGGTTTAAAAGTTTGGACTCCACTTTGTTCGAAACGACAAATGCCCCGGCGGACGGTCCTTTATCGTCCGAAGACCGGGAGCTTGTTCCGCCTCTGTGTTACAAGAACTGGCGGATCGGGTTCCTGATGGTTGTGTTCAGCGCGTGGAAGCTGTACTTCTCCGCTTACGCTGCTCTGTCGACGACTGGCAAAATTCAGGACACGCAAGCCGTGGCGGACGCGGCATTCACGCTTGCGCGCTGTGTCTCGGGCTTCGAGGCCATGGAGCACATCCACCCAGGCACTCTCTTTGCAACGCACATCTACCTTTGCGTCGGCGCGAGCTTCATGCCTGCGCACCTGCACGGCTGGCTTCGGAGGAAACTGGCGCACATCCAGGCGCTGGGGTACTACTTCCCGGAGCAAATCCGGTTGCAGCTCGCGAATTACTGGAAGAATAAGGATTTGTACCGCGGATGGCTTGAGGGCTTGGAGCCACCGGAGGAGGCGGCTCGTGGAGTCGTGATTCCGTGGAAGAGGCTGCTGCAGGTGAAGATTCCGGAGTTAGATAAAGACCGGGAGGGATTCACGGCCGCGGTTTCGGAGATGAGAGGCGTGTTTACAGGGATTAGGTTGGGGAAGACTGAGTAGGAAGCTATATTATTAGGGTTTGTTTTGTGTGTATTTATTATTTTGTGTCTATGAAAAGTGCGGTGTTTAATGGGTCTTTACTTTTTTGATTATGGGTGCTGACATGATCTGTATGATCTGGTTGTAAAATATTGGGTTAAAACTTGTTGTTTATTGCTATCTGTTCGTTATTGTGTAAGAATGCTATAAGAGCTTGGCTGTATATTGTGCATAACTCTCGCTGTCTCAATATATATATATATATATTGCAGCATAGCTAGCGTATTATTGATCGTATGGTAGTTATAGCAATTATAATTGATTTTACAGCTGCCGCTTTTGCCGCGGCTCAACGCTATCAACGTCATCTGCAAGCCCTAATCCACGGTGGTAGCCTCGGCACATGCGCGCAGGCTTCACGTTCTACGATTTCACTTCCCCACATTTCAATCCGCAGATGTCATCCAGTTCGGCTTCGCTCAGCTTTCCACAACATTTGCGGAGAGATATTATATTTAGAGATACCCTAACAAGCTTGAATAAGTACTCGATCACGCCCTCTTGCTAATCTTTGCACGTCCATCACACCCACATATCAACGCATACATAATGCTATCACAGAACGAACTGCGATTCGACGGACAGACTGTCGTCGTCACCGGCGCAGGTGGCGGACTTGGCAGAGCCTATGCACTCTTCTTCGGTTCCCGGGGGGCAAACGTCGTCGTGAATGATCTTGGATCAAGCGCAAAGGGCGAGGGACACTCGAGCAAGGCGGCCGATATCGTCGTTGATGGTGGGTTGTCCTTTTACTTTACTCTGATTTCAGTAACTAACCCCTCACTCAGATATAAATAGGGCTGGCGGTAATGCGGTTGCCAATTACGACTCAGTCGAGTTTGGTGACAAAATCATTGCGACGGCGGTAAAGTCCTTCGGCAGCGTGCATATCCTGATTAATAACGCTGGCATCCTGCGTGACGTCTCCTTCCGCAATATGAAGGACGCGGACTGGGATCTAGTCCAGCTCGTACACCTCACTGGCTCGTACAAGACAACCAAGGCGGCGTGGCCAATTTTTCGGAAGCAGAAATATGGCCGGATCATCAATACCGCGTCCGCGGCCGGGTTGTATGGCTCGTTCGGCCAGGCCAACTACTCTGCGGCCAAGATGGGTCTCGTCGGCTTCACAGAGACGCTCGCGAAGGAGGGCGAAAAATATGGTATCCATGCAAACGTCATTGCGCCAATGGCGGCGAGTAGGATGACTCAGACAATCATGACCGAGGACCTCCTGGGTATGCTTAAACCGGAGTGGGTTATCCCACTCGTTGCATATCTCTCACACAAAGACACTGACGAGACCGGGGGGATCTTCGAGGCTGGCGCGGGATTCGTCTCTAAGCTGCGGTGGGAGCGTGGCAACGGCGCTCTGTTCAAGACTGACGACACGTTCACACCGTCCGCCATCCTCGGTAGATGGACCGAGATCGAGGATTTCGAGTCAAAGCCGCCTTCCTACCCAACTGGCCCGAATGATTTCATGGCACTGCTCGAGTCGGCCGGTCAAATGCCTTCAAACAAGCAGGGTCCCCCCGTTGATGTGAAAGACAAGGTTGTCATTGTGACTGGTTCCGGCGGCGGCCTGGGCCGCGCATACGCTCTTCTGTTTGCCAAGCTTGGCGCGAAGGTCATCATCAACGACGTCGGAGACCCCAGCGGCACTGTCAACGAAATCAATCAGATCTACGGGGCCGGCACCGCTGTCCCAGATCGCCACTCCGTCGAGGACGGTGAGGCGGTGGTCAAGTCCGCCGTCGACGCGTTCGGTACCGTCCACGTCGTTGTGAATAATGCCGGCATCCTCCGCGACAAGTCCTTCGCTGGCATGACCGACGACCAATGGAATCTTGTCCTCGCTGTCCACCTCCGCGGCACCTACAAGGTCACCAAGGCCGCCTGGCCGTATTTCCTCAAGCAAAAGTTCGGCCGAGTGATCAACACCACGTCCACATCTGGCATTTATGGCAACTTTGGCCAGGCAAACTACGCCGCTGCAAAGTGCGCCATCATCGGATTCACAAAGACTCTCGCGCTCGAGGGTAAGAAATACAATATTCTCGCGAACGCGATCGCGCCCAATGCGGGGACCAACATGACACGCACAATCATGCCCGAGGAATTCGTCCAGGCATTCAAACCTGACTACGTCGCCCCACTGACAGTCCTCCTCGCCTCAGACAAGTCGCCCGTTAGCGGAGAGTTGTTTGAGATCGGATCAGGCTGGATCGGTCAGACGCGGTGGCAGCGCACCGGCGGTGTCGGGTTTCCCGTCGACAAGAAGCTCACTCCTGAAATTATCGCCGAGAATTGGGCGAAGATTACCAACTTTGAGGACGGGCGGGCGTCTCACCCGAAGACCACCCAGGAGAGCATGAGCGCTATCCTCGAGAACATGTCAAACAAGTCCTCGTCGTCTGATGACTCAGACCTCACCAAGAAGGAGTACCCCGACTTTCCTTTCAGCTACGACACCCGCGATCTCATCCTGTATAACCTCGGCGTGGGAGCTAAGGCTTCCGAGCTGCGGTACGTGTTTGAGGGCGCGGACGACTTCACTGTCCTCCCCACCTACGGCGTCGTCCCGTACTTAGGAGCGTCCGCGGCCATCGACATGGATGAGCTTGTACCGAACTTCAATCCTGTAGATGCACCCAGATAGTTCTTGATTATCTTTGAAATGAAGCGTGCTAACTTCGGCAGATGATGCTACTCCATGGCGAACAATACCTCGAAATCAAAAAATGGCCGCTACCAACGTCCGGGAATCTGATCAGCAAGCCCCGGCTCATTGAGGTCCTCGACAAAGGCAAGGCCGCGTGCGTCGTAACCGGAACCGAAACCGTTGACGCCACGAGTGGTGTGCCAGTCTTCTGGAACGAATCGACCATTTTCCTCCGCGGCAGCGGGGGCTTCGGTGGGCCCGCCAAGGGAAGAGATCGCGGTGCAGCTACCGCTGCAAACGTCCCGCCCCAGCGCGCACCAGATGTCATTGCGGAGGTCAAGACCTCCGAAGAGCAGGCCGCGATATATCGGCTGTCTGGTGACTACAATCCTCTGCATATTGATCCCGCGTTCGCTGCCATCGCAAAATTCCCCAGACCCATCCTACACGGACTCTGCACGTTTGGAATCTCAGGGAAAGCAGTGTTTGAGAAGTTTGGCATTTTTAATAACATCAAGGTCAGATTTGCGGGACACGTGTTCCCTGGTGAGACGCTGCGGGTGGAAATGTGGAAGGTGGACGGCGGGAAGAAGGTGATTTTTCAAACGAAGGTGGTAGAGCGGAATACGGTTGCCATTTCGTCAGCCGCGGTGGAGTTGGCTGGGGAGGACGGGAAGTCGAAGTTGTGAGGCAAGAAGAAGACCAAGAGGCGCTGTCGTTGCGGGGGAACCGCGGAAGCAGAAGAAGCGGGGAATTGTAATATTTTATTTATTTTGAGCGACTGCCTTTGTTGATAGTTGTAATATACATCGTCCAACGAAACTCTGAAACCTGGGATTAGAACTCGAAATGTAATATCGTATTTTTTCAGTTTAATAAATGTAACCGGGCCAAACAACATTTGCTTTTCCTTGTTCGGACAACAACAGAGTTACGACGTTCAGCATAAGGGTCTCGAATCCCACCAATCACAGGGCACGTAAACCCTTCCCTCTCTCTCTTATCCCGGCCTTGCATCATACAAAATCGTTTTGCCGACAAAACCTCCGTCAATTAATCACCGACAACACCACCCGGTTTGAAGAAGGTAAGATATATAGTGATATGGGAACGTCGTGTATTGTATTTGACCTACTAATACAATTTCTTTATAGCAATGGCCATTCAATACAAGTATACACCGTCCTTCCTCGGCTTCACCCCAAAGCTAGTCATGCGATGGTACTGAATACCGATCCTCCTTACTTTCGCCTCATTTCTTTCGTGCTAATCATTTCTGATAGGGCCCCTGTCCTTGGCTTCTGGGGGGGTGCAGCTGGCGTTGGTGCCCTTTTCCTCCTCGAGCCTATCCCCAGAGTTCGCAACGTCATCCTCCAAAAGATCCCGGTCCTCGGTTCGTACTGGGATCGCCCTGTTGATCCTGCCGACTCACCTTTCTAAATGTATGTCGAACGGGATTTAGAATGCGTTATAGAGAAATTGTGGCGTTTCCGTTTTGGATTATTGGAAACTTGTGGCTTGGGGAGCAGATTGAGGTTCGATATAATTTCGGCAGGCATCAGTTACATTATCGAAGCTGAATTTGCTACACTTCGGAACATTGGTTCGCGACTATGACTTCGGGACTTCCTATTTTCAGTTATATATTATATATCTGCACATAATAATGATCATTGTGATTGCGGGTGGCTTTTGTAATATATTTTGTTTATCCAGAGTTTTCGGCTCTCTTTTGAACTGCATTCATTCGCTGGAGAAAGAAACAGCCACTTGAAGCATATGCCATTATCACAAAAAGTAGGACCAGTTCTGATATAAAACGATCGTCGGGCACTCCGCTGTTGTTGTTGGCTTTCGTGACGTTGGCTTACATATCATCTTACTACCATTTACCGTAGTTACCATCGTACTGGGTTCTTCGTGAAATCTTCGACTTCACTAACTCATTTCATATCACCGTATTGAGATTAGCGATATGGAGGAAAGTACAGCGTGGATTTGTCCACATTCAAAATATTTGTGCACAATAGTAATATTTAAACGTCGTAACCTTTTCACGATAATTTCCCTCTTCCCGTGAGAGTAACTTCTCGTCCATGGAGATGCCATATACGCCATAACCCAAACAAACCCATAAAAATGCTAAGAAAAGTATAACGCGTACGAAATATTCGCGTTCTCAAACGAAGATAGACACTAGCAGTGACAAAGTTCCCGTTTGCTTGATAACGCTGAGAAACGCATGACGATTTCGAGCTTCGAAGTCAGTTAATAAATCGAGCGGAAGAGTTGCCAGAAAGCGACGGGACTTGACATACCGTAGTAACCATGAGCGATAGCAAAATCAGAATGATAATAATCCAAGTAATTTCTATAGCCAATGTCAGCTTATCATTTAAGGTACGCCACCGCGACATATGGTAAAACGTACTCGACATATTCGTCTCAGCGATCGAGTCTGCAAGCACGTCTGCTAAATCCAGGAAGACCATGCACCTTTGATTCAGCACTGAGATTCTCTGTTTGATCTCCAAATACTCTCGTATTGCCATGTAATACGCGTGCAGCTCTGGTTCTTCTTCCCAGAAGAATTCCGGAACGTCCAGGACACTGCTGCTCAGATTCACCTCGACACGGAGACGGAATAAGCGGCCCTCAATCTTCATTATATCCTCACGTCGAAGGGAGCCCAAAGAACCCTGCAACGCCAAGTTCTTCGGCACTGACTCCAGATCATGCATCGTGATCTTCTCCATCCTCGTTTCGAAATACGACAACTTTGTCGACTGCGCAATCGCATGCGACATTGTCAGCTTGTGCATGTAGTCCGCAGCGTGGCTTCTAAGCGTAATCACGTCGTTGTAGATTCTCGGAGTCTTGCTCTTCTTCGAGTACTCGAAATTGAACTCCTCTGTCTCCCTGTCGCTCTCTGGAATCGGCTTTACAATCATCGAGAGCGGATGTCCCTTCTTCGTCGAATGTAGGTCCACTCCCGCCGCAGCCTCATCCACATCCTGCAAATCCTGATCGGCGAATGTAATATCGGCGATGATGTCGCGCTCTTGGTATTCTGAGAAATTCCAAAACACCATAACGCCGTAGGCAAACACGAATAACTCAGCTTTCTTATCCAATTCAGGATCGTTATCATCGTCATCAGCATCATTCTCAGTTTCCTCCGTCTGGTCGTGCTGCTCATGTTCGTCCTTGTCTAGTAATGACTCCTCGGAATCACTTGCTCCTGTGTATCCACCACTCCGAACACGCCAGCCGCCGCGGCCCCCTGGAAGTAATGGCAACGCATAAGAGACATACAGCGCCGCGTCGGGACTTCCAGCGCCGATTATACGAGCGCCACGAATCCCGTGTGCGCGTGCAAGAAAAGCACTAATGCGACCAAGATGGTACTGTTCTGCAGTCAAATACGCCGTTACGCGCCTTCCCATCGTCCACGCCGCAGGAGACAACGTACGCGGTGGCGTCGAATATGGTGGCACTGGCAGTAGAATAACCTTATCTTTCAAGGGGTTATCGTCAAAATCGCCCTCACTCGAACTGTCATTGTCCTCTTCGCTTGCATGATTGCGATATGTTGCAAACTCGTACCCCTCTACGTTAAGGTCATCTTCGTCTATCAAGCTTGATCCCCTTTTCCGTCGTGCCTGCTTCTTCTTCAGATTTGACGATGTCCCCCTCTCGTGGTCGATGCCAACGCCTCCGATCGTGAGCCTCGGATCGCGCGGCGGGCGTAACTGGTGCCCTCCAGCAAACAACCGATGGCTTGGTACGTCCGATCCTGGCGACCGCCTCGATGGAATATCATTCACAATATGCGCAACTGAAATGTCGCTGAACCGCGAGTGATGACCGCCGTCCTCGCTGCTGCCTGCAGATGACGAAGAGCCGCCAGCGCGCGAAAACCGTCGCGGTGGGGGCGGCGCTCGTTGTTGCTGGGCAAAAGTCGTCCCAGCGTTACCCGCCGTGCGCGATCCGGAGGGAGAACTGCTCCCACGGTTGTTGCTACGGGCGTCAGTTACCAGGATAGAAGGCGACCTGTTTGGTGTAGGTCTTGAAGACATGTTGAGTATGTGGATCAGATGCTGCAGATGGAAGCTTTATGTGGAGGGGACGTGAGATTTTTGCTGCGGCGCTGATATGGTTTCGCAGAACTGACATTCCGGTGGGTTTCGTGTCCTTCAATGCTTTTTGGTTTATTCACGTCAATATATAGCATACAGTACTGCATTGCGCTAAAAAAGAAAGCCGATTATTAACAATCTGCAGCAACAAAAACCATGTCAAGATCTGTAAGTTTGTGAGAGAACCAAGCAGAAAGAGTTTCCAAATTATATATGCCAGTGAATTACAACAGGGACACGGAGAGTTAATGCCGCACAAAGTCTGCAACAAGGTCAGGCAAACTTCGTAGACCATCGCCGACCGTGCCAAAGCTGATTAACAGAACTTATTGCATATTTTCTATCGCACGCTGCATTCATTCAAGACCGTTCTTCTGACATCTCTTGCAGGTCGCAAGGGCCAACCAGGCAGAGCCTGATCGTTTAGTACGGAAATTCCGGTATTTCCCTCTGCGAGATGCTTAGTGTGACCTCTAGCACCGTGCGCCGTATCGTTTAAATTTTGTAGCCAGAACAGAACGGTTTCAAACTGGTAGACATCTTCAAGCGACCGGCCAAGGTCCGGCGCCTTACTTCCAGTGTTTCTGTCCGCGTAGAAGGACAGTGTCGGCAAGAGTTGTTGATTCAGGCTGTGTGGTATGGTGCGTATAACTGTCGCTCGATCGCGCTGGAGGCAGCTTTTCGCATTTTAGCGGACTTGACGTTTTCGACGGTGGTTAACACAGATATGAGTGTGATACCTTGCAGTCTCACTGGCAGTGGTGGAGGTCCGGCGAGAGATTGGAATCTAAGATTACTCGGAATAATTAAATAAGCTCAAAATCAATGATTAAATGATATGAAAGATTAAAAATTATATGAATAAAATCGACGTAAGGACTAAACTGGAAATTTTGTTCAAGCGATGGGCGGATGACGTCACACGACTTGAGCCCCTGAGCCACCTCTCGACCGAACAGTGCCTCTCACACCAGGCTTGTTTGCTACAATAAATACCACCTTGAGCAATTCGCAAAGGTTTATACTGCATTTAGAACCATTTTTAAAGTAAAAGATTTTCATTCACTATTAAATTAAGCTTTAATTCCGGTGCCATGATTTAGTTCAGATTTTCTGTCTGAAATTCAATATTTATTGTCAATTGCGTCTATAAATTTCTATCCCGATTCAATCGTCTTGATCGGTCTTGCTCAAATTAGGAATGCATGAAGTACTCACGCAATGACGGCAGCATGATGTCGGATGTCTGTCCTCGATCTCGTCTTATGTGCTTTGCGTCATTTAAGTGAGTTATTGACCTCTTAGGTTTCAATTACAAGGATCGCATCCTGAACGGATCTTTTACTCACATAATACGTCAATTAACTATTGACCCCAGCTATCAACAAGAAGAAGTATGTCTGCAGGCTGATATAAAGAGCTTTTCCGCTGATGCGTAGACGCAGTGAACGGATTTTGAAGGAACAGCACTATAAGAGTTAACTACCAGACGAAGCAGGCGTGGATCGTGGGTGGTTCAACAAAAGCCGGCGCGGCGCGAATGAGGGGCGACGCTATTGCAAGTTAGCGTGCGCTCGCCAACCCTAATCGATCTGATCATCCCATCGATAGCGTCATCGCCACTTGCGCTCTCGAGGTCCACATTCATCTACGTATATTTATTGTAACGGTCTACGGAATCTAGATATTATGATACGGTGCGCTCTTGCGCTGGACATTTCACTTTTTTACAGCACAGCCTTGTACTGCTCACGTCATTAGAGAAGAAGCACACTCTGCACCCACGCAACTGTGGTGGTCATCGCATAGGATTAGCGGCCACAATGACGATCGAGACTGGCGGGTAAGTGTAGAGGCCATTTACTCATTTGTGTTGCGCGTACTGAATGCATAGTGGCACCTCACGATGTACGTCGACATTTGTCGACAATCGCAGCTTTCTGTCACATCCGGCCCGCGTGACAATCAAGCACTGGCAGCTACGTGACCTTGTTTGCAAAACGCCCACGCCGAACGAGGTTCTATATGTGAGTGATCGCGTCGTCAAGAGTATGGATATTCAGTCAGGGAAGACTGCTCGATGCGTGGAATTTGGATTTGAACCACGATGTCTGGCTGCGTCGTTTGGGATCGTCGCAGCTGGCGGTGTTCAGCGCGGACAGTTAGGGATTACGTACAGAAGATCGGATGAGGACGATACGAGTATACCGATTACTTCCCTTGAGCTCGGGGGATACATCAACAACTCGATCACTCTTTACAAACCTGGTGCAGCGAATATTTCGGCGCTTGTGTGTAACAATGATCACACTCTGAGGATGCTCGACATTCGAGACGCGAACTACTCCGTTGTGGATACGCTTCAGCTTCCAGTGCCACTCAACCACGCGAGTATCTCTCCTGACAGAAAGACGATCATCTCATGTGGAGACTCACCTCAGCTCTTCATGTTTCATCCGGAGGAGCCCCATACCTCGGGCACAGCCAAATGGTCACAAGTAACAACCCTCCCGACCTCTTCCGACGCAGGCTTTTCAACAGCATTCAACCCGTCTGGCGTGCTATTTGCAGTCGCTTCGCAGGACGGTGTCACCAGCATATTTGATTCGCGGTACGTCTCCACTTCTACTAGCGACCTTTCCTCGTCTCAATCGATACCCCGCCCGCTTAAATTCATCGAATCCACTCGTCCTCGTGAAGGCGCTGGCGCTTTCCGTTGCCTTAAATTCTCAACAGGGGCAGAAGACTTGCTACTGATCACTGAGCAAGCAGGACGTGTGCATGTCGTTGACGCTCGGAGGCTAGAAGATCGGCAAATTCTTGACATCCCAAATACGGTTAACAGCAGACCACGACGGCGCAGAAATGGTGGCGATGATGGACCTGGCCCTAGTTCTAGGCCAGCAGGTAGCAGAGATGGAAGTAGTAATCGACGGCATGTAATTGGTCTTGGAAGTGTGCGCATAACGACTCAGGTGCAACAGCAGCCGTACAGAGCCAGAGGTCTGCCGTATGTTCCTCCATATCCCACCGATTACGTCACCCACGATCAGACAGGCGCACTTCGTCGACGGCCTAGCGATATCGATCCATCCAGCGCACCTCCCGCGGGCTACTACTACCAGACTTTCGAAGATCTGCCAGACGAGGTTGAGGTAAACGAGCACGCCGCGGTTGCGGACGATTATGACGACGGCGTCGAATACGACGATGACGAAGAGTATGATGACGACGAAGATCGGTTCTGCGTACGCGAATTAGATGGTGAAGGTTCAATGTTGCGAGTTAACTTTCCCGCTTCGGTTGGCTCTTCGAGCGGTATTGCCGGGAGGTACGTGAACTCATTGGATCCCGTGGCTAGGATTGTTCGCGAGAAGGAGATCTCGGGAGTTGCATGGAGTGACGAGGACGGTGGATCAATTGTTGTCGGGTGGGATAGCGGCATCGGCAAGTGGTCTGTTGATCGGTGTGGAAGGCGCGTTTTCCCGACGTACAGTATGCGATGAGAAATGTTGGTTTGGCGTATTTGTGATTGTTAATTTGATATGGATAGGGCTGGATGGGAGGACGGAATAGGACGGGTTCGGACGGGAATTGGTGTCAGTTATTATTACAGAAGAAAATGGAAGGAGTGATTGGCACGTCAGGCGCATCAAGTTTCACATTTTTCCTATTTATCATTTGTACAAACCGTTCATGGTCTTTGTATTGTCACACTCATTTGATTTCGAAAAGGATGTCTTTTTTTTTAATATTGTTCTCTACTATTTGGATGCGCAGTTTAATTGTCAACACCTCTTAATGTTCAAATTTTTTATGTTGATGTTGAGATAGTCAATATATTTCGTTTTGACTACCTGGAGTATATCACTGCTCTGGTCCCTACGATAGTTCGCAGGCTTTGCCTTTCCAATTGTCTTCAAATAAATATTTTGGATCGGAAGCCCCAAACCGAAACGCGAAAGACACTAGCGTTCACCGCTTTCGCGTTATGCAGAACAAATTGAACTATAGTAATTTACGCTGAAAGTAGCATTTACAGCTTGTCAAGCATTTACCTTTACAGTAAATGCTTCTCATCGTCGCCGAAATATAATTTGCGAACAGTACCACGAGAATGCGTAATACTGGAAGTAAGCATATCTTCGGTCATGTTAGAAACTCTCGTATCTTGGGTCTCTCCACAACAGCGAGCTGCTGTCATTCGTTAACGGGAATCAAGAATATCAAAAGACGTCTGAACTATGCATCAACTTGGATAAACAACACAGTGACAATAGAAAAACTCATCGTACTGGACCGACAATTAGCGTTCTCGTAACGCTCATGAACCGAAAATTAGCCGCTGTCGTAACGTTCCAGCTGCGCCTCTTAAAAGGTTCGTGGCCCCTTTTGATGATTCACGCCAATGCTTGACCTGGTATGAGACTCACACGAAAATTCCATCTATTCGATAAATGCGAGGTATAGTAATAACTATTTGCTCAAAACGGATATATTTCTTTCCAACGGGGAGCACAAGGGGAAAGATGAGAGTAGCAAACGACCGTCGGAGCCGGCATACAAACCCCGACAGTCCCAAAGCGGCTCGTAGCAGTTATTTCCTTAGATCTTTTTGTACAGTCCATCATATTATTTAACAGTACCTTTACCGCGTCATCCCATATCAGCGTGTCCTTAGGAATGTCTTTCATTAACGGAGTCACAGGCTTGAACAAAGGACATTAACAAGGATGCTACTATTCTTTTTAATGTAGTCTTTAAAAATTTTGTAATGGCATACAAATTCTTATTAGATTTGAGCATTGTCACATGTATTCGAAAAAATGCCACTGTCGATAATGCCACTCTCCAACCTCATCTACATTAGTGAGCAGTGCGCTACAGGAATTGAAGAGATAGGATTAGCTCGACGCCACTATTCCTATAAGGTGGAATTAGAGCCGTCGTCGAATTAATTTCATTTTACACGATTGAAACACGTCACTTAAGCTGTGGCGTACCAAATATTACCGATTACCGTTACTTGGCCAACACCGCCGCCAGTCCCTCCATCAACTCCGCAACACCAACGGCACCCGGATCCGGCACCCGATCATACCCCGCATCATCCACATACACCGCCCTTCCCAACCCGGCTTTCATTCCCTTTGTATTCTCCGCTCCTGCACGGGCCGCCTTCGCAGCAACGCTCACGTCTGCTTCTGTCGCCAATGTCTCCACAAAAGGCGCCAACGCGTCTACCAGCGTGCGATCTCCCGGTCTTGCCGGCGTCGCAGCATACAACGTCTTCAGCGCCTCTGCGGCCACCTGGCCCCACGCCGCAGTGGAGAGCGGGTACGCCGTCGCAGTGGTGGTCGACAGCGCTGTGGCCAGCGCGTGTAGGAAGATGCTGAAAATGGCGCCACTGGTACCATCCATGTTATCCTCGACCGTTTCGGCCAGCGCGACAACGGTTTCAATAGTAGGGGAAATTGTAGATAGTTGGACGAACTGGAGGACCGCCTCGGCGGCGCGCTTGAGGGTGTAGCCGCAGTCACCATCGCCGACGACGGTATCAAATTTTGTGATTTGAGGTTCAGCTTTGATGGCATTTTCGCAGGCCTTGGCGACGGCAGTGGAAAAGAGCTCTGGATCGACTGGAATGGGCGTTAGTATGGGCAAAACAAGGACTAAGGAGTAAGTCGAACGAGCTTACGTAGCTTAGCTTTAGCAGTTCCGTTTACGTAGGCCGGCTCCTTCTTCGCCGGGGCAGATTCGATTATAATTCTACTGGTGCTATCAGCCTTATCGGTGAGCTTCGCAACTGGCGTGAATCCAACCGCCTTGGTGGGGACATCGAGATATGGCAGAAGCGCAGATCGAGCTTTGAGAAGTGTGATACTGAAGCCTGGGCCGTCCAGACTGGTCATATATGTACCAGAAAAGAGACGGGTTGGTCGTAGGCCCCGGGAGTCTTTAGCATGTTAGTAAATACAAGTGCGATCAGAGTAAATGGCAACCCACCTAGTTGACCGACGACTTCGGTTGTAATAGCGCCCAGTTCTAGTGGCGATAGTCCACCGAGATTATTCATTAACAACACGACATTCTCAGAATCTGAAAAGTCCACGTAGGCCCTATCCGTATCGTTCGGATCGAGCAGCTGATCAAGCATATGTCCCACAAGCTGTGGCAGCGCTGGTATAGGCATCAGTCTGACACATCCCTTCTCATTGTGGATTCCCAGTCCCAGCTCCGCCTCATTGGGCCCCATGATGTTCTCCTGTTCAATCTTGCGACCGGGTATATGGACATGGTTCAATGACACACCGACTGTGACAAGGTTTTCCGCAACTTCCTTCGCAACGGAGACGACCTCCTTCAACGACATATCCGGACGTGCGGCCAGCGCACCAGCCACCTTGTGCACGAGCACAGTACCAGCCAGCCCTCGTCTGCCGACCTTGCCTGACTTCTTCTTTCCTACACTGACATCATCTCCGACAACAACCACCTCGACCGGCGTGCCCTTTGCGCGTGCCTTTTCGGCCGCAAGGGAGAAATGGAAAATATCGCCCGTGTAGTTCTTGATGATCAACAACGCACCCTTCGGTCCAGTAACAAGACTGATGGCCCGTCCAATTTGTGCTACGGAAGGCGAAGCAAAGATCCATCCAGAAGCCGCAGCCGTGAGCATGCCTTCGCCTACGAAGGCCGCATGAGCAGGTTCGTGACCTGCACCACCACCAGAAATAATAGCGACGTTGTTGACACCATCGTGATTTCTGTTGGCGATAACTAGATTAAAATAAGTATTCAACGATATGCGTGTTTGGCAAGAACTAGGGCATACCTTTATCGTGCTTGTAGTACAAGAGGTCGGGGTTAGTAAGGGTCAGACTCTCGAGACAGTCAATGACGAGCTTGTCAATGTCCGTGACAAAGTGCTTTGTCGACATAATTACCGCTTTATTTTGTTGAAAAAAAGGACGTAGTCACTAATGTAAGCTTCTATACAGTATCAGGGTGAATTTAGGCGACTCCGTTGGACCTCTCAGGGCAAGCGATAATAAAGAACCAACATTCAATGAATTGCATCCCTCTCGGAACATCAAGGCATATATCATTCTTTTTTAGCTCGTCATATCTTGGCCTACCCAGGGCGGGGTTACTAGCTGCGAATGGGATCAAAGTGGGATGTTCAAACCTTCTTTACTGACATCCCGCGATAACCACCTTCTCTCGGTGCTGGTCAATGCGCTATTGCCGAAAATGCAGCTCGCTACGCGGCAATCGAAGGCACTGGATGGCGGACGGTACGCAACTGAAACAGCCCTTTACAAATCGGCAATGGAAGGGAAAGAGCCCGCCGGCATCATCCCGTTGGCAGTTGCGCACATTACTGTGCTGAGCCAAATAGCCGATTGTTTGACGGCATTTTGGACTGCCCTATTTTACTGAACGAGTCTTATGTGCACTATCCTAAGCCCCCCTACTGTGGGATACACTACGGCTTTTCGCTGTCGCTGCACATTCTGTATATATATCTCCGGATAGATTTTGTCTTGATAGTTCCATACCTAATTGCCACCTTTCAGTATTGCCTTAAATTTGCATATGATAGTTGTCAACCATCTCGTAAAGCCTTATTCTCTCTGAGGTTGGTTTATTGGCTCCAAGCATCCGGAGCCCGAACCGACTTGGATCAGATGCCATGTGCGTTGATTATCGTGTTCGCTTACATTATTGTTCGTGTTTAACATTTTTTCTGATGGAACTAGTTATGACATCTGCTAACATATACCTCTCGAGGATGGAAATAGAAGTATTTCACAGCCATTAACATACAGTATTGTCCACTGTCGTGTCTCCATGCTCCTGCGAACTATATTGTGGAAGTAGTGACCGTTTAAGTACCTTGATATTATTCATTATTTATTATGTATGAAAGTAAAATAACCGTATTAATTCTAGTCCTGTAATAAGAATCTTTATATCGCAAATGAAGGTGCAGTACGCGCTATATGCCCGAGTGATGAAGAAACGAAAAATCGACGACCAAAAATCAAAAGAAATACCCTGTAGTTGTCATGATGCGATACGGTAATATGCACCCACCCAAAGGAAAAAGATCCTTGCAAGTCCCCGACAGTATGCAATATTGAAAAATCCAAAAAAATACCCAAGAAATGAAAATGCGCCATGTTTCATACAACAAGCCAATTACCAATTTTTGCGAAAAACAAGAGGAACTTACAACGACAATATAATATCACAACTTTTCAGTATCCTTTTGCTTTCCACCTTTCTCAGCAATGTTTATATCACCCACCACATCACCGATGATATCCTCTGACCGAGCGACCTCCGTCGACGAGGACGCCTCTGATTTCCCGTTCTCCACCTCCGTCGCTACGTCCTTTACTTCATTCTCCTTCGCTTGCTTCGCGGCTCTTTCTGCCTCTTCCTCGTCACGCACCCACCTTCTAAACACGCCGACGCTGAGCTGCGAGAAAGTGAGCTGCTCGATTTGATATAGGATCATCGGTATCTGAAGTATCTGCTTAACCTGATCGTCAATGCCCGAGTGGTTCGCGTAAAGCGCAGTGATAAGTGGTACGCCAAGCGCGGGGGTCTTTGCAGGGACAACGTAGCAGATTGCGATCGTGTCCGCCTTGTTGAAGCGGAAGAACCCAAAGAACATGTCGAGCCACTTGTTTTGGAAGCGTAGTCTGCGTGAGCCACGAGTGACGAGGAGGGTGCTCCAAAAGAAGAGCCAATAACAACCCATGTTTTGCATCAGCACGAGCGCGGTGGAGCGCGAGGTGAGGGCTTTGAACGCGCCGGTGTAGAAGCAGGACGAGAAGGTCGACCACATAATGAGAATGAGAAAGACAGACGAGAATTTGTTGATTTTGAATTTGTCAGCGAACCACTTGACTTGCTTGGCAAACAAGTAGCGGAGGACCTGACCCACGAAAAGGGGTACAAACACTGTGAGACCGAGTTGCTTGAAAACGGAGCGGTAGAGAGGCTGATATCCACCAGAGCCACTGGGGCGGAGGTCGCCCCATTTGTCGGACGAGGACATGTACATTCCGATGAGGGCGGGGGAGAGGAGGGGGGAGAGAACATTGGCTGCGAAGTCTTAGTGAGTGGTATGAGGGCAGGACAGGGTGTCTACGAGGACTTACCGATTGTGACCTCAATGAGGGTGGCAGCGTGATTGCCGTGCGCATTGCGAGTGAAGACGACGTTGGAGCCGATAGTGGTAGGGAGGCAGCCTAGGAGAATGAACCCACCCAGAACCGGGGTATTGAGATTCTTGTCATTGGCCATCAACGCGGCGTAAGCAAAGGCGAAGAACAGAGCGGACGTGTACAGATACGACATGATCTGGGACACGATGTGGATACGGTACAGCACAGCAGTGCGGATGAGCGTGTTGGTATCCATCGTTAAACCAGAAATGAAGAAGATGAGGGCCGGACAAAGGTAAATGACAGTGTACTGGGCCGCGATCCAACCACCTTTCCGGCCCAGATTCGGGACAAGGTAGGCGATGAGGATGGCGATGCCGAGACACTCGAGAAACCATTGATCGATAACGAAGTTGCGGACATCACGGAGTGTGATTTTCTTGATCGATGCCTTTATCCGAGCGGGGAATTCCTTGAGGGCCATGGTAGCGGCAAGAGTCGAAGAGGAGTTTTATTCGTGTCGGGCGGCGAGGAGCATCTGACGGCGGTGAGATTACCGATCGCTGGAGATTGAAGATATACCAAACTGTATAATGCCTACAATAGAGGCAAAGGGCTCACGAGCCGGTCGTCGCAGTTAATCGCGATATCAGATGGACGATCACTAGCAAAGTAACACTGTGCCTAATTAGCAACTGGATACTGATCTTCGTCTATGAAGTACAGTATTACATACCAATTATGTCCACGGTCGTCTTCTGCTTCAGTCTCTTGTTCGTGAAATATATAACGGAAAAAAGATCGAGAGGCGCATCGACGCCGCGTTGGAAGCACTTAGTGGATACAGTTTATTAGGCGCGCCGGATACCCGTTGCACCCTAGCCCGATTGTTTATCCACTGCACTCCTTTTCTACCCGGCGCTTGGGCATCCGTTAGGTACCCGTCATGACTGCCCGGCAGCTTGCCTGTGCGTTTTAAGAATGTTACTTGACGTATCACGTATACTTTTGGAAGACTATAGAGTCTATGACAGCCAAACCCTACCCTACAGGGCCAGGCAGTAGTGGCAATTACTGTATGTACTTAATCAAGGATAAGGTTTACTTTTTTAAGGAGAGTGGAGGCAAAACAGGCGGCCGCACGCGCGGCTTATCGTCCCGTCCGGGACCTTATTTTCTCGCTCAAAAGGCAACGCACTAAACTATAGTTAGCCTGGTGCAATCACTCATATCGGCTTATTGAGCTTAGGTCAAACGAGTGCTATGTAGAATTAGCAACAGCATAAGGGTTTATCCGCGAGCGGTGTGGCCGGCGTCAATGAGGTCGCCGCTTCCTGTCGCCGATATCGGCGACATCACGCAAATTTCGGACGCACACATCAGGACGGATTTGGAACATCTGCATTGGACTATAAATGATAAAATAGCCTGTTTAGTAGTTGAATGGGGTTCACGTCACTTGTCGATACTAATTGCCATGTCTGCGAGCCGGTCGGCATGGTCGATTGAGTCCCACTAGTCAGTCACTGCCAACTTTGAACTGAGGTAGCAAATTGAGCGTAATGAAATCGTTAAAGTAATAGTAAACAATGATTTGAAAACCAAGATCTCACGACAGAATACGTCATAAGTCATCTATATCGTTAACCCTCCCGTCGTCGGTCGTAAATCGATAATATCATTCAGCTGGTTTGTTAAACGGAAGCCTCTGCTTTTCATTGCCATACTCGTGAATTCTTCGCTCTTGCCCTTTCCAGTCGTCCGCCAAATAATGCAGGGCTTGCATATATGAAAACGTTGTTTTGATTTCTATTAAAGTTTTGTAAACGTTTTCTTGCATAATAATTTAAATAAAAAATACTTCATTAAATACAAAAAGAGCATACGGACTAATTCCTGGTTAGGGGAGAGTCTTACGTACTAATGAAAGCCAATATTGCATTTAATTATGTCCGTATTTTATACCTGGCTTTCGCCCTGCATACTTCAGCGAGAAGTAGCAGGGGCTCTACTGTTGGATAAGGGAACATCTGTAGTCCTTATTGTTGCGCAAACCAGAACTTGAAGGGCTGTAGTCGCAGTTAGGGGTGGGTACACTTAAGTTCACTTCACTTGGAACCCTAAGTCAAGTCGAATTCAAGTCTTCCCAACAGCACAATCCGAAGTCAAGTGCAGCGAATATGAAGTGAAGTCGAGTAAGTAATGCCAACTCCGATCGATTTCGAGCGAAGTCAAGTCAAGTAAACTCAAGTTCAGAGTTACAATAACAAAACCGCATTTAACGTATTACAATGCCATCTACTTTCACTACGTATATAATTGTAGTCCTAGAGAACCGCGGCCTCGACATCGTCTTCCGAATTTTCCACCTCATCAACTCCACCTGCCCATACTCATTCTGAGTGTGTTGAGAATTTCCACGCTCGACTGCAACGTAGTGGTGAACAGAGCAAAAGAGTGTCAGACGACGATCAAATGGTAGAAAGAATTGCGAGGCGCAAAGGCAGGCTCGACTGTACTTTACACTCGTCTCTAATTTTTACAGACGACGAACCCGAGTCATGGTGTGCGCGTCCTCGACGCGTCGATTTCCGTAACCCCTGGTTCTCTCGTGCTAGCGGACGCTACAGAATGGTGCCATGTTTTACGCCTGGTATGCGCCATAAGTCCATCAACAGATGCCCACATTAAACGTTACATTAGCTAAACTTGAACTTCCTTGACATCCAAAGTGAAGTTTTTTGTGACAAGCTCAAGTGAAGTACTACTCGAGTCGACTACGAGTCAACTTCACGGAATTTCAAGTGGAGCCAAGTTTGCCGGAGCAAAGTCCAAGTGAAGTGGAGTTAAAGGCGAATTGAGTGCACCCAAGTGCACTTCGACTTGGAATGACCCAGCCCTAGTCGCAGTTGCCAACGACATACACTGAAAAGTCATTTCTGAAGTTACGTAAAGGTGCAACCACCGACGGCATGTTCGCGACAATAACTTAACCGTTTTCACGTTTTTGGCGTCAACTGGGCCACAACTGGGCCACTGAACAGGTTATGGCAGAAGTACGGCATTTTGCTGCATTTATGACTTTAATGCAGCCAACTGAGCGCCGAATATGTGAAATGAGTCGGGCTAGTGCGCTGTGTCGTCAACTCAAACTCAAACGTCAACGCGCCGCTGGTGAACATCGTCGAGAACAGGCTCCACTTCGGCCATCTCCATTTGCTTTGCTTGCTTTTTCCGGAATCAAACGAACGAGCAGACAGGCCAGCAAGTAATTCAGCGTGCCATCTACATAGTCATCAGCACAATGGAGGTCACGGCCCGACCGCAGACTCCATGTCTAGCCGGAGAGTCGCCATCGCCTACAAGCCAACAGGGGGACCCACACGCCCAGTCGCAGTCACCTCCGACGGCATCAACCACGGCACCACCAGCAACGACCGGTCCAGCAATTTCGTTCGCTGCGACGCCGACGCCTATGCCCGCTGCTGAAACTGCGAGTGTGGACATCAACCGCCCATTTTTCACCCGCAACAGGCGAGAACGGCCCTGCGACGGATGTCGGAAACGGAAGACGAGATGTCTGCGACAGGAGGGTTCTGTGGTGTGCACGATCTGCCTATCGCACGACGAAGTATGCACGTTTGTGCTCGAGCCACCGACAAGGAGGCGGACGACTTACCAGAATGTTGGTCCGAGCAGTGGGAATTCAAATGCAAATCAGCTAAATACCTTGAAAAAGCAGCCTTTAATGCCAGCCGGACCCGGAAACGGCGTGTACCAGCAAACGCAACGACCAGCGATGGGCCATATCGAGGCGGACGAGCCGCAGCAAATACAACAATCGCGTCATTTACTGCACCAGCAGCAGATCACGAAATCGTCTGACCCACATCCTCAGTCGGTCCAGGTTTCAGGCACGCTCGAGGATCACTCCGGCATTATGCGTCCTGCAACCAAACGCAGTCGACCCAACCAGCCGTCAATTCAACCAGTGCCGAGCATGAGCAGCGACACTGAACAGGTCGACGAACGTGAGTGTGCCTACGTGTCCCGGTGACCAGTTCGCTAACATTCGTAGGCTCCGACATCATGGATCCCATATCCAACGCGAGCTCGCTCGGTATGAACGACAGCTCGTACTCCGAACTCGTCGGGCCCAATCTTCTCGATCACGAATACCAGTTTGTGCACCGCCTGTCAATGGCTGCCGGCGACCGTCTCCCGATATCAAAGAACAACTATCTGCGCCCGGTGTCAAGCGATGCGATATTCCTGATGACTATCGACAGAGAGATCGATGAGGACCATAAACTGGTGGACGAGATTGAAAGGATCGTAGCGCCGTATGGACCACAGCTGGTGGCCTTGTATTTTCGGATTGTGCACCCGTCATATCCCATCATCCACAAGGTAATTATCGCATTGAATGGATGTAACTTCAGCTGGTCGCCTTGCTAATTTTAGTCTTGCGCAGACGTACTTCCTCTCCCAATACAAAACCTCCCCAAAACAAATATCGCCACCCCTCCTTGCTGCCGTCTATCTCCTAGCGCTTAACTGGTGGGCATACGACCACGACCTCTCGCACTCCCCTGCCCCCGACTCATTTATGCTCGACACCATCGCCTTCACAGCCATCCAGCGCCACCTCCACCGTGCACGCCTGTCCACCATCCAAGCCGGCCTGCTCCTCCTACAGCGCAAGCCCGACTCCACCTCGGGCGGCATCGCCTCTGGCAAAACTCAGGTCTCCGCCTTCACCGCGCAGCTTGTCGGCGTGTCCCAAGCACTTGGCCTGCATCTCGATTGCTGCAGCTGGCACATCCCGTCGTGGGAGATCCCCCTTCGCCGCCGCGTTGCTTGGGCACTCTATGTCCAGGACCGCTGGGTGTCGCTCTGCCATGGCCGCCCGTGTTTTATCGATGAGAAGAACTGGCTCGTGCCCGAGCTCACCTTGTCTGACTTTTGCTTGGAGCTTTCGTCCGCGTCAGGGGTCGACCACGGCGCCGAGCTCCTCATCGAAATGGCCAGGCTTACAGCGATACTCTCCGAAATCCTGCACACGTTCTTCTTCGCTGAATACACGAAATATAAGCATGAGATACGCGATGTGGTCTTCGAGCTCGCGAAGCCACTCCAGCTCAAACTCCGCGAGTGGCACGCGGGACTCTCTGACTGTCTGTACATGAAGCCTGCGAACGTGGTCAGCAAACGGCTGTGCACGACTGGTTACCTCCATCTCGCGTATTATACCGCCGAGATCACCCTGCACCGCGCGATATTACGAGCTCTCGAAGGGTGCACTGACCCTGTCAGGACACATCAGTTCCGAACAGCGGCGAATGACCGCGCGAGGGCGGCAGTTTCGTTCGTACAGAGCCTGTCGGCGGAGTATCTCGAGGCGTTTTGGCTGCACTCGTCGCGGGACTGTCTTGTTGAAATCGGCCAGTTCGCTGCGTTGCTCGAAGTTACCGCCGGAACGGACGAGGAGGCCAAGGTGTATAAAGAGTATCGCGAGAGCTTTTCATGGCATTTGCGAGTGCATTCTCGGGCCGCGTGGATGTTTGAGTATGCGTTGTTGCGGTTGGAGACGATTGTATGGACCGCGTTTGCGGGGGTGCCAGGGACACATGGGCAGTTGAGTCGGCTTCAGTATCAGGAGCAACAACAACAGGCAGTGCAACGACCACCTCAACAGAAGCAGCAGAAGCAGACAACGATTCAGAGTACGGTGACTCCGATAAATATGGATTTGCACGGATACGTTGGTACTTCGCCTGCGTATCGTCAACGCCATCAGCAACAGCCAATACCGCAGCAGCTCCCTTCACAACAGGCGAAGCCTGAGCAGGGAGTGGACTCCGCCGTGACTGCGGCTACTGGAGTCGGCGCTCCCGAATTCTGGGCAAGTCCGGGTAGCCTCGACGAAAGTATGAGTAACGGCACTGGACAGCTTGGTACAAATGGCTTGTACGATGAGATGGACGGTATTGGGGGGATATTTTACGAAGGAGAGTTTGCGCCGATAAGTAGCGTATAAAATGGGTTTATGCATGTTGTTATGATGTACACTTAATTTGAATATTCGGGAACCATAACTTGGCTGGGTCTTTTTTGTTACTAATATCTTTTGTAGTTTTTGGTTTGGTTCGTGGAGTGTCGGTATAAAAATATTTTTTAGCATTATAGCTACATGGTAAGATAGGCATTGTATGGGATCTAGTAGTCGGTGTATGATTTTGGGAAATGTAGTTATCAGTTGGATAATTATTAGATATTAGCATTGGGATTCGGTACAATGTATAGAACTTCCGTGATTTGGCTCCTAGCTTGCGTGTAGTAGGAAAGAAAACAGCAATGAAGAGATACGAAGACGTTAGACTAAACGTTCGTATAGAGCCAAGTTTAGCTATCTACTAATATAATTCATATTTAACGTGTCAATCAACATTTGCGTTGTAAAAATTACTCAAAAGCTATATATTGCACGCATTATTGTCGGGGAGCATTTTGAGTAATAGTGGTCTAAGACGGCTCTCCAAAAAGTTTCGGCTGATCCCAGAATGGACGGTCTTTCGACGAAGGGTTTTATGCGGCTCAGAAATCGATCATTCAAGGATTTTCTCGACGTATAGCATTCAATGAATACAACTGTATAGGCGGCCATCAGGACGGAGTAACCAAGGGAACCTGCAACTTATACAGTATAAATATAATAAACTTGCGACACTGAAACGTTGTACTGACACTTACTTTTTTCATCGGGGAGACTGTAACTCGTAAGTGCACCCCTAACCACGGGTTTTCAGCTCTGGTTCAGCGCATCCAAGGTTGAATCCAAAGTGCAGGTCCGTATCAACGCGGAAGCATCTTCTTGGAGATCTTGACCACCGGACTTTGAGATATGCAGGTACTAAGATGACGGACGTCGATTCGATATTTAAGGTATAATTTCTCTTTCTGTTTGGTAGCTACGCATGCAACGTAATGCAAAATCACCCTTGGGTAAATTGATCTGCTCTCACACAATTTGCGATTTAGAAACCACAACTCCCCGCATCTCGGAAACGGCGAGGGCCGGATGGGTTGTCGAATCTAGGTATGTGTCTTTTACTAGTTTTGATGCTTATTCCTTCTTTGCGACTGATCGTATCCTATAGTCAAGAAATACAAATCCGATGACTACCCAGACGATGTAAACTCACCCGCCAGTACCTCTCTCTCCTCCGAAGCGGGCCCGAGCCTCGAAGAAGATTTTGACGATGAAGAAGGCGGTCGCTTCTTCGGTGGTGGCCTCACGGACGAGCAGCGCCAGGTCCTCGATTACGTCGACGCACACGAACAAGTGACCGCGGATATGGACTCATCCTGGCTGAAGAAGCACCTCACGAAGCTCGAGAAGCTGATCTCCAAGAACACACAGCTCCGTGCGAAATTCGCTCTGGTGCCCCAGAAATTCATGGACTCGGAAGCCGAGCTGGACGAGGCGGTGAAAGGTCTCTCCATGCTGGTGGAACACGTGGAGCTGTATCCCGCGTTTGTGAAACAACGGGGGATGGAGTATCTGGCGAAAGTGCTGGTGCATGAGAACGTGGATTTGGTGCTGGATGTGGTGCAGGTGCTGGAAGAGCTTACGGATGCGGATGTGGCGGTGTCAGAGGCGGATTTGAAGGCGCTGGTGGTGGGGGCGGTTGATGCGGGAGTGATGGAGTTGATTATTATGACGTTGAAACGGGTGGGGGAAGGGATGGAGGAGGGCGAGGAAGAGGAAAAGGAAGATAGAGAGAGGGGGGTATACGAGATTCTGAACTTCTTGGAGAATGTTGCATCTGTGGAAGGCGTGGCGGATATACTATTCCTCGACACGAGACGTGGTGGTGACAGTGGATTGCTACCGTGGCTATTACGATGGATCCTTGCCATTGACACTTCAGTCTCTCAGACCAAGCAGTACTCTGCGGAGGTACTCTCCATCATCCTACAGAAATCCCGCGCAGCTCGAATCCAGTTCTGCACACAGGTCTATGCCGGTTCCGAAGACGAACTCACGGGGATGGACACCCTCCTCCGCATACTGGCCGGCTACCGCCACCATGACCCTCCCGTTTCCGAAATCGAAGAAACCGAATTTTTTGAAAACATATTCGACGCACTCGCTGCAGTGGTGCATGAACCCCTAGGCAAAGACAAGCTTCTCGAAAACGAGGGCATCGATCTCCTCCTGCTATTCTTCAAGCACGGCGGCAGACACGGCAAGGTGCGTGCAGCCAAGGCGCTAGACTACGCACTTTCTTCCAGTGCTGCAGGGGCACTGGCGATAGATTTCGTGGATAACGACGGGCTGGCAACGTTGTTTAAGACACTCATGTCGTCGCGCTTCGCGGATTCAAAGCTTCATCGGAAGCCCGAAAGTAGTACCGATTCGCACGTCTCGCTGGATGTGGTGCTTGGTATTCTGGCATCTTTATTCCGGAATCTGCCGGAGGCAGCGGGACAGAAGTTAAAGTTGCTGGCACGGTTTGTGGAGAAAAAGTTTGAGAAGGTCGAGAGGCTTATTTTTGTGCGAAAGTTGACCATTGAGCGGATCGGGAGGGTCGATATTATCATTTCGAGTGATCGCAGTGCGTTTCTGCAGACGAAGCCACGGGGCGAGAAGGATGAGGACTGGGAGGCGGAGCTGCAGGCGCGAGAGGCAGAGTGGTATATACGGCGGCTGGAGGATGGGCTCTTCAGATTGCAGCTGATAGATGTGATTATTGCCTGGTTGGTCGCAGAGGATGATGATGGGGATTTGGGGATCAAAGCGAAGCTTGTGGAGATGCTTGGCGATGGTGGACCCGAGAATGTGCGGGAGACGCTGGAAGGGTATAAGAAAGATATTGAGCCCGTGAAGAGAGAGGAAACGGAAGAAGGCGAGGTTGGAGACGAGACAGAAGAGGAGAACGAACAGAGGCAAGAGGCGTCTGATTTGGCTGAGATGATAGGTGTATTGATTGAGTTCTTGCAATACGCGCAGGTATAATCAGTGATGTACTTTTAGTGTATATTGTATGTACATATGTTTCGCTTTATAAAATTATATTCTTGTCACAGTCAAACGTATGGATATTATTAAATTAGTATATTACACGATGCAAAATCATTATATACAAGTGCAAGTTGTCTATAAAAAGAATGAACCCAACGCCTACGCCCGAACCAAAACCACGTCACCATACTTCTCTAACGCCCGCAGTGCCTGACCTCGCGATACTTGCAGGTCAGTGCAAATATCATCAAAATGCTTCGTCTTCCTCAACAATTTCCGCAGCGGCTTATCTCTCGGGTCGCCTTCTTCCTTACTAGCGTCCTCCAGCACCGGGTATGTGTGCACCCGGTAGATAATACCCTTGATAATGCCAAACGAGATGAACCGCCGGACATCAATCCCCCTTAGCTGCACCCGATTCGCGAGATACCAATCTTTCACTGTAACTCCATTGTGCAGCGAACAATACAACTCCAGCAAATCGCACGAGTTCCGCTTCTTAGAGCCCGGCGCCGCGACATACGACTGGCATTCGTCCCCGACTAGTGGGTCCTCGACGAAGGCAGCGATATCTGCCGTGCAAGCATAGGCGTTCGAGAACTGGAATATGTCAACCACGATAACACAGCCATAATACATGAGATGCTGGATGCATTTGCGGGTTAGATCATAATCTGTATCGGCCATGTCGGCGATCTTGCGGACCGAATTAATGCCGTCTATGAAGTCGACGATCTGAGTTACGGTTAGTACTATTTGATACGTGATTTAGCAATCAGACGCCTGCCTTTTCCATAGTGGGATCCCAATTAACGTCCATCACGGCCTTAAGCTGGACGGTACTTATCGGTACATGGAAGGCTTTAATGTGAGGAGGAGGGGGGTGCAAGGGAAATAGCTTTATGTTGATACTATTTGCTTCATCGATAGGTATGAAGCACTCGCAATAATTGTTGAGATCTTCGAATATCTGGTCAACTATACTCTTGAGTCCGTCGCTCAATTGCGACGACGACAGATACTTGTTCTGCTCTTCCAGAGCTTGGAACATCTTTGACAGCTTCCGCACAACTGGGTTGTATGCCGAGATATCCGCATTCTTGCCAAAGACGAAGCAGAAATTGAAGAGGAATGAATTACGCGGGTAACTCGCACCCCAGATGTGTACGGGATGAGAGACGATCCGGTAGTTGTTAATTCGCAGCGTGAGAAGTTTATTGCAGAGCTGCGGTTTGGGAATAATGTAGCTGTTGATCGAATCGAAGTCGAACAAAGGGAGCGCAAAGGCGGAAGAGTCGGGTGACTTGACGATGCTGCCCGGCGGAACCTGATATAGGACTTTTGTGCCTTCAGTTGGGTGGAACGTAGTGTAGAAGAGCGAGAGAATCTGAGGAAAGCCTAGAAATATTAGAATCTATTGTTTCCTGGTGATCAGGTTGGGCCTGCAAACCTCCAAAATCAGCCATGATAGGATGCTTCACAGCGGCAGGAGGAAGGCTGTCATAGAGGATCACTTGTGAATGGACGTGACGAACTGCTCTCCCGCTTCAATCCGTGCGCATGCAGGCGAAGGTAGGATCCGTGGCTTTCAGCACGGTGTGCCCAACCTTAAGTCCTCTTATGAACTAGATGGCACCGACAATAAGACGCAACGTACTAACAAGTGGGTCGCCGAAGAAACGTTTTGCGAGATAAATGTCGAGCAGCCACGTTCCAAAAATATTCTTAGCAATTAGAGGTAGCAATGATAAACGAAGACCGACAAGGTGGAATATAGTCTTAGCAATCCAGAAAAGCATATGACTGGCAAAGAATGTTGTTAAAGGACATTGTAACGACATGGCATGCGCCTTCATAACGTGACTGACGGGACCAAACCCTCTGGTGCCGTTCTAAGTCAAGGATTACCCCCTCATCGGAGGCGAGCTTCTAAACACCCAATTCGTCGCACATTAATACTACGAACAGTCGTAATAGAGAAATACATATCTATATCTTCTACTATCAAGTACATGCCATATTTTGGTTAACGGCAAACGCCTGTCGAAGTGCGCGGACAGTGCCTGTGCATGCTGGTTTAAAGGACATTCTGCCTATATAAACCCTCTGACTTTGAATTACATCGCAAAAAGCCCTAGCTGGTTTTGCATACTACAACGCGGAAGTTAGGACTGGTTTGCAACCATTCACGGGATGCAACCGGGTCACCGCCGACTTGGGACATCTTGGATTTCCTTCCAAGGTGGAATTTTTTTGCTGGTCAGCAACTTTGTTCGCCTCACAAATCATCGTAACCGCAGGCAATGAACTCAACAGCTTACCTGACCTCCTACGGGTGGACGCCAGGTACTGGTTTCAAGCACGGCAGCATAGCAAGGCCGATTCTTGTCTCGCACAAGAAAGACACTAAGGGTCTCGGCAACAATGCGAATGATCACGAAACATGGTGGGAACGTGTTTTCGACGGGCGTCTCCAGAATCTGGATGTTTATAGCAGCCATAACAAGGATGATGATGCGCAGGACGAAGTCAACAAGTTGATGAGTGTGCGGGCAGCAAGGGATAGTCCGCTGTATAGGATGTTCGTCAAGGGCGAGGGATTGCAAGGGTCGATTGGGCGTACAACTGTGAAGGTGAAGACTACGACAAAGGAAACTGTTAAGGCTGAAGAGGAAACCGTATCAGATCTCAATACAGAGACTGCGACTGTACGGACCTATTCAGAGAAGAAATCATTGAAGAAGGACAAGTCAACGAGCAAACTGAAGGAGCAGCGGAAGGACAGGAGGGCCGGCAAATTTAAAAGCCAGGATAAATGGGTGCTTGCGATGTTAAAGGATATGAAGAAGAGAAAAAAGACGGAAACAGAAAGGGTATAAGAAAAAGAAGGTTAATAGAAGGATCTAGCATGAAATTCTTCTGTTTATATCGATTGGATATTGCATTGACTGTGAGAAAGGGAAGCTGGCGTTTGGGAGGGGTTAGATTACAACTTCTGTGATATTTCATGTATATGGTATTGTATATTAAAGGATCGGTTCATCAATGATGCACACGGAGCAATTTACAATGTTGTATCAGATGGGAATGTTCCGAACAATTACAAGTAAATCGTCCTTTGAGCTTACTTTCAGATGAATACCAGCCGCAACTCCTCAGTTGATCGAGCAGATAGAAAAGTCATATTCAAC
Source organism: Lipomyces lipofer (assembly GCA_003705915.2). Classification (NCBI taxonomy): domain Eukaryota; kingdom Fungi; phylum Ascomycota; class Lipomycetes; order Lipomycetales; family Lipomycetaceae; genus Lipomyces; species Lipomyces lipofer. The sequence goes on along the minus strand of PPJX02000037.1, from coordinate 49,136 downwards.
CTCTCAGATCTGCAGTAACGCTATAGACATTTGTTCTTGCCGATTGGATCCAGCCATATATCGTGGGATTCTTAGTTCTGTTGTGTTTCGATTTAGGTTAATTTGGCTTGACGGTGTCGATTCATTCCCTGAAATGTGATCTCCCAAAAGTTCCTCCTGGCTTGACGCAATCGGGCCAGATACAATCAAGGACCTGCGGCCATTACTCTACAACCTTTGAGATCTAACTCCAAAATCGGTCAATAGCCGTTATTTCACTTTACGCTTTTATAAATTAGGCCGCTTCACGTCAATGTCCGAGCCACCATCTTACGATGCCGCCGTCACACGGCAGCCGCTCAATCTACCTGTTTTCCAGTTCCTCAAAGGCAAACGGATTGTCCTCGCCTCAGGCTCACCGCGGCGTATAGAGTTGCTAAATCAAATTGGAATTACAAACTTTGAGACTATCAAGTCGGGATTCGCAGAGGACCTGGATAAATCGACATTTAGTGTGTATGAAGTGAGTATTTGGCATATATGCTAAGTATAAATGAGCTGATCGATCTAACGAGTTCCAGTATGTTACGGAGACGGCGAGTCAAAAGGCGTTGTCGGTGTATAAGCAGGAGGTTCACTGACAGTGGCTTACAGTTATTCTCCAGAACTATTTGTGCTAATGGTGTTTCGCAGATCGAATCAGATACAGAACCTGCCCTGATAATAGCAGCCGACACCATCATCCTTTCTAAGCAACAGGTCGTCGAAAAGCCAAAGTCTTCCATTGAGCACTTCAGAATGCTACAATCTCTTCGTGACGACGAATTCCCACATAGAGTGTTCACAGCAGTGGTCTGTGTGGCACCTCTCGAAGAGCCTGTATACCCTGGATATAACATGCAGGTCCACTTAGAAGAGACCCAGGTCTTCTTTTCTAAGGACGTGTCCGATGAGTTTCTGAGCGCCTACGTTGCGTCAGGTGAGGCGAAGGATAGCGCAGGAGGATACAGCATACAAGGCAAGGGTGCGCTGCTGATCGATAAGATTATCGGAGATTACACGAATGTTGTCGGGTTGCCCTTGAAAGCGACCGTGCAGTTGATGGAGAAGACACTCTTTCCGGAAGAGAAAGATTTCGAGGAGGAGTGATGGAAATTTGTACAGTAATAGATTAATATGAGGCTTTTATGATTTGATTATACCTAATTATGATACCAAACTACACTATCCTGTGAACGCCACGCCAATGCAATAATTTCCGAAAATCTAATCACTGTCTGACGAATCGAACGATTCCTCCTCCTCGTCCAGTATCACGGGAATTACAAATGATTCTTCTCCGTATTCACCGCGCACTCGCTCGATTGTGACGACATCGACCTCGTCGTCATCCTCTTGGTCTAATTTTCGCCTGTTGGCGATTTCGTCAGGAATCTGATACCTAGTCAGTAAGTCTATCGACCTCATCAAAAAAGAATGGGGCTCACAATGTCGAACTCGTCCTCGCGTTCTTCATACTCTACATTCTCATCGACTTCAACGAAATCGGGTGCCAATGCACTCCAGCGTTGAGGCGTAATGGTCGCCCAAACATAAATGGTCCCGCTATCCAATCCGGTCGCCGCCACCAATGTCCTATTCGGATGCCATTCAACATCCACCATTTCCTCCTTGGGAGCTTCTAGAATCTTAACCAGAGAACCAACAGTAGTTTCCCAGATATAGATATCATGTGCATCCTGATAGGTCGACGCCATGACATGATCGCCATTGAAGCTGAAAGCCACAGAGTTCCACTGCAGTCGATTGACAACGTCTTGAAATTTATGCACAACATCGATTTCCCAATCCATCGGATCAACATAGTTAAGGTCCGGCGTATTATAAAGTCTGATAGTCCGGTCTGAAGAATTGACAATAAACTGCTTCCCTGGCAAGTTGAAAGCGATGTGCTTGATATTCGACGTCGTGATCTTCTCCGACCGAACCGTCTGCAAAGTCTCGCTGTCGACTACATTCATCCATCCCTTATTTGTGCCCGTAAATATGAACTGCCCTGATCGTGTAAATGTCGCTACCAGCGTCGACTGCTTATCCTGCTGAGCAGCCTGAGGCGGCGGTGACTCTTCGGCATCATCTTCGTCGTTTGTATTCTTCTGTAACAAAGGCGTACTAGAAAGTAGGTGTTTTCGTATCGTTCCGTCCGTGAAATCTACCAAAGTAGGAGAATCGTCAAGTAGTGATGCGACGAATATTTGATGATTGTATGGATGCAGCTCCGCACCCCAGATAGCGGTTTCGAACCGGATTGTCTTCTCACGGCTTCCATCTTTCAGATCCCACAGAATACACTTCCAGTCCCGGGAACTAGATAGTAGATAGCGACCATCACGAGACCAACTCAAGGATTGAACTGGCCGAGTATGCCCACGGAGGACACGCGCAATTCCGTAAGTGTCGAAGTCAAACACTATGACGGTGCCGTCGACAAGGCCCGAGGCTAGATAGTCGCCTTTGCGGTTGAATTTGATGCATGTTGAGTGTCCATAGTCTGTAAGGAAAATTATCAGTTATTATCAGATGAATGCAGTCTCAAATAATGTCGATGAACTCACGCAAGGTGTGTGTTAGATTTTCGGGGTACTCTTGAGAGAGTGCAAACGGATCGAGCAGTAGAAGGTTCATAGTTTCGAAAATAACAAGTATAAAATGTGATTCCCTTAATTGAGAGATACTTTACGCGGATATCTCGTCCTCTGTTCGTATAATCGCATTGAATTATGCGATGTCCGATGAGTTCCCCTGAGCTAGGATATTGCGTATAGTTTGTCACATGCGCAGATTTCAGTATTAGACAAAGAGCCAGCGCAGCTTTGAGCACGCGCGAGTGGAGTGTCACGGACGTTCATTTCACATTTCGTCGTGTGGATTTTCGCCTTCCACAAGTTTGGCTACAGTCCTCCTTCTCGACATCCATCTCCGATTTTCCTTCATTTCATTCGTTTCTTGATTGCTTCTGTCGATAGTTGATTCAGTGCATAGGGGCCTACTCAGTACAGCGATAGGCGGCTCCAAAGAGCTGGAATAGACCTAACTCCTCCTTTGTCCGACTTCAATCATCATGAGTGGCGTATTGTTTCCGTATTCTTCGGCTCCGCTGAAGACGATCAAGGAGGTATGGAATCACTGAAATATGCAATCTTCTGATGATATGAGATATTACCATTGGTTATTTGATGAGTGGCAATACTGATACTCTATTTTTAATGCAGATCCAGTTTGGTATCCTGTCGCCTGAGGAGATTGTATGCACCACATTAACCCCAAAATTCGGCTTTATCAGTATTTTAGTTTCAACGTGCTAATAATGTGGTTTGCAGAAAGCGATGAGTGTCGCAAAAATCGAATATCCGGAGACAATGGATGAGAGTCGTCAGCGTCCTCGTGTTGGTGGATTAAACGATTCACGGCTCGGCTCGATTGATCGGAACTTTAAGTGTGAAACTGTATGCGACTTAATCCATCAAATTATAAGAAAAGAGAGTGATTATTTACTTGGTTTTGTCTAGTGTGGTGAAGGAATGTCAGAGTGCTGCGGTCATTTCGGTCATATTGAACTTGCGAAGCCGGTTTTCCACATTGGTAGCGTCACCCCGAGGACAGAGATACATGTCGTGTGGTTGTAGACGGAGTCTAACTCTGGACAGGTTTTATCGGCAAAATCAAGAAGATTTGTGAGGCAGTCTGCTTTCATTGCGGAAAATTGAAGCTGGATGAAGTGAGTATTCCTTCTGCACCATCCCTTTATTCGAAGAGAGTTGTAGGTGTTTACGATTTTGAATAAAGAGCAATCCCACGTTCGCACAAGCCATCAAGATACGGGATCCGAAGCGCCGATTTCAAGCTGTGTGGTCGCTCTGCAAGGCCAAGATGATGTGCGAGACCGATGCTCCGAACGACGATGACGAGGAATTTGGCGAAAAGGCTCCGAAGAAGGCGGCACACGGTGGTTGCGGCAACGCACAACCGACTATCAGAAAGGATGGATTGAAGCTATGGGGGACTTGGAAAAAGGACAAAAATGCAGAGGAGATTGATCAGCCCGAACGACGCCAGCTTAGGCCACAGGAGATTCTTAACGTCTTCAAGCATATTTCCGATCAGGATCTCGAGAGACTGGGTTTGAATGCTGACTATGCTCGCCCTGAATGGCTGATTATCACTGTCCTTCCAGTCCCTCCGCCGCCTGTTCGACCCAGTATCGCCATCACCGAGGCTGCTCGCGGAGAGGACGATTTGACATACAAGTTGGCGGATATTCTGAAGGCAAATGCAAATGTTCGCCGATGTGATCAGGAGGGCGCGCCAGCTCATGTGCTCAATGAATTTGAATCACTTCTTCAATTTCACGTCGCCACTTACATGGACAATGATATCGCTGGTCAGCCTCAGGCTCTTCAAAAATCTGGCCGTCCAGTTAAATCAATTCGCGCTCGTCTAAAGGGCAAAGAAGGACGAATTCGTGGAAATTTGATGGGAAAGCGTGTCGATTTTTCGGCTCGTACCGTGATCTCGGGTGATCCCAATTTGGCTCTGGACCAGGTTGGCGTGCCCCGAAGCATTGCCCGCACGCTGACATACCCTGAGATTGTTACTCCGTACAACATCCACAAGTTGACACAGCTCGTCCGAAACGGCCCAAATGAACATCCCGGTGCGAAATATGTTATCAGAGACACCGGTGAGCGTATCGACTTGCGTTACCACAAGCGTGCTGGCGAGATCACACTGCAGTATGGATGGCGCGTTGAGCGACACATTGTTGATGGTGATCCAGTCCTCTTCAACCGTCAGCCTTCATTGCACAAGATGTCTATGATGGCTCACAGAGTTAAAGTCATGCCATACTCGACGTTTCGTCTCAATTTGTCAGTCACATCGCCTTACAACGCCGATTTCGATGGTGACGAAATGAATCTTCACGTCCCACAGTCAGAAGAGACACGTGCTGAATTGAGTCAAATTTGTGCTGTGCCTCTACAGATCGTATCCCCACAGTCAAACAAGCCTGTCATGGGTATTGTGCAGGATACGCTTTGCGGTGTACGAAAGATGACTAAACGTGACACTTTCTTGACTTATGATCATGTTATGAATATTCTGTACTGGGTTCCAAACTGGGATGGCGTCGTGCCGCTTCCGGCAATTCAAAAACCGAGGCCACTCTGGACCGGAAAGCAGATGATGAGCATGGTAATTCCGAAAGGAATTAATCTCCAACGCTTTGACGACAAGAATACCCTGCTCAGCGTGCGCGATAACGGTATGATGATTGAAAATGGTGATATCATGTACGGCGTCGTCGATAAGAAGACTGTCGGCGCTACAAGTGGCGGTTTGATTCACACGATCATGCGCGAAAAGGGCCCAATCGCCACGAGAGATTTTATCGGCGGTGTCCAGACGGTCGTTAACTATTGGCTTCTTCATAATGGTTTCTCCATTGGTATAGGTGACACTATTGCTGATGCGAAGACCATGCGTAACATCACCAACACTATCGGTCAAGCGAAGCGTGAAGTGCAGCAGATCATTCTGGATGCCCAAGCGAACAGACTGCCTCCAGAGCCTGGTATGACACTGCGAGAGTCCTTCGAGCAGAAAGTCAGTAAGGTTCTCAACACTGCCCGTGATACCGCAGGTAGATCTGCGGAGACTAGTTTGACTGAAGCGAATAACGTCAAGCAGATGGTGGTTGCTGGATCGAAGGGTTCGTTCATCAATATATCCCAGATGTCGGCTTGTGTTGGTCAGCAGATCGTGGAAGGAAAGCGAGTGCCGTTCGGATTCTCGTACCGTACTCTGCCGCATTTTACAAAGGACGACTACAGTCCCGAGTCAAGAGGTTTTATAGAGAATTCGTACTTGCGCGGTCTTACCCCTCAAGAGTTCTTCTTCCACGCTATGGCTGGTCGTGAGGGTATTATTGATACGGCTGTCAAGACAGCCGAGACTGGTTATATCCAGCGACGTCTGGTCAAGGCGCTTGAGGACGTCAGCGTGAATTATGATGGTACTGTGCGAAATTCACTGGGTGACATTCTAGAATTAGTGTACGGTGAGGACGGGATCGATGCCACGTTCGTCGAGAAGCAGTCTATCGACTCAATGTCAGGCTCGAATGAACGGTTTGAACTACGCTATAAGATTGACCTCATGGACACATACTTGACTCTCAAGCCGTCGACGCTGGAGAGCGGAAATGACATCATCGGTGATGTTGAAATTCAGCGGGTGCTTGATGGGGAATACGAGCAGTTGTGTAGCGACCGTAAGTTCTTGCGATCGTTCGTCTTCAAGAACGGTGAGGACGCCTGGCCTTTGCCGGTGAATATGCACAGAGTTATTCGAAACTCGCAGCAGATCTTCCACCTTGATAGGCAGAAAGCGAGTGATTTGACGCCGGTTGAGGTGGTTGAGAAAGTGCGAGACCTGTGCTCGAAGTTGATTGTTGTGCGGGGTGACAATCCCGTGGTGCAGGAGATTCAGGAGAATGCTACTACTCTGATGCAGTGCCTCGTTCGTTCGAGATTGGCTTGTAAGCGTGTATTCGAAGAGTATCGCTTGAACAGGGTTGCGTTCGAATGGGTATTGGGTGAGATAGAGGCTCAGTTCTCGAGATCAGTAGTGGCTCCAGGTGAGATGGTTGGCGTCATTGCGGCACAGTCTATTGGGGAACCGGCGACGCAGATGACCCTGAACACTTTCCATTACGCTGGTGTGTCGTCCAAGAACGTCACACTTGGTGTGCCACGATTGAAGGAGATTCTCAACGTCGCCAAGGATATCAAGACTCCTAGCTTGAGTATCTACCTGGAACGTGAGTATGCTGAGTCGATGGACAAGGCCAAGACCATTCAGAGTGCTATCGAGCACACGACTTTGAAGACAGTCACTGCGGCTACGGAGATTTATTACGATCCAGATCCTCATTCGACAGTCGTTGAGGAGGATAGAGATACTGTTGAGGCGTACTTTTCTATTCCGGACGAGCAGGTGGAGGCAACAATTCACAAGCAATCACCGTGGCTATTGCGTTTCGAGCTGGATCGAGCGAAGATGCTTGATCGTCAATTGACTATGAGTCAGGTCGCGGAGAAGATTATCCAGGACTTCAAAGAGGACTTGTTCGTTATTTGGTCTGAGGATAACTCGGAGAAGCTCATCATCCGCTGTAGAGTATTGCGTGATCCGAAGGACTTAGATGAAGACACCAACGCGGAAGAGGACTCTATGCTCAAACGTATTGAGGCTCACATGCTGCAATCGATTTCGCTACGGGGCATCGAAGGCATTTCAAGAGTTTTTATGTTGCAGTATGAACCTAATGTTGCCAACGCCGCAGGCGAGTATGAGAAGCAGAAGGAGTGGGTTCTGGAAACTGACGGTGTCAATTTATCCGAAGTCATGGCTGTCGAAGGTGTTGACTACACGAGAACGTACACGAACTCGTTCGTTGAAGTTTTGTCTGTGCTTGGTATTGAAGCTACTCGGACGGCTTTGTACAGGGAAATTATGAACGTTATCGCTTTCGATGGTTCTTATGTCAACTACAGACATTTAGCACTACTAGTCGATCTGATGACTTCAAGAGGACATTTGATGGCTATCACGCGTCATGGAATCAACCGTGCGGATACTGGTGCATTGATGCGTTGCTCCTTCGAAGAGACTGTGGAGATTTTGATGGAAGCTGCTTCTGCGGCTGAGTTGGATGACTGCCGCGGTGTGTCGGAAAATATCATATTGGGTCAGCTTGCCCCTCTTGGTACTGGAGACTTCGATCTTATGCTCGATGAGAAGATGTTCAGTTCTCTACCTGTCGACTATAGTCGTATGGGCGTTGCCGTTGTCGGAGCTGCGAATGGAGTCGTTGACGGCGCTGCTACGCCATATGACAATCGTTCGCCAGCATATTCTGAAGGCGGATACATGGGCTCGCCCGATCCAATGGCATCTTTCTCTCCTGTAGTCAGCTCAGGTACAATCGATGAGCGTGGTGGATTCTCAGAGTATGGTGGTGGCTTTGGCACGAGTCCGTACGGCGCGGGCGCACAGTCTCCGGGATACAGTCCGAGCTCGCCTTTTTCGTCGTTTGGAAGCACAAGTCCGATGTCGTTCGGAACTAGTCCAACGTCGCCGGGTTACTCGCCTGCTTCTCCGGCCTACAGTCCGTCGTCACCTGGTATGGCAGTTAGTCCCAGCTTTGCTGCGTCGCCTCGATTCTGTAAGTCTATTATGCTTTGAGTGAGAGCCATTAGTCGATTATTACTAACAACGACATAGCTCCGACCAGTCCTGCATATAGTCCGACTTCGCCAAGATACTCTCCCACATCCCCCGGCTATTCGCCTACTTCTCCTACGTATAGCCCTACCTCTCCTAGCTTCTCGCCTACGTCGCCGACGTATAGTCCAACATCTCCTAGTTTTTCGCCAACGTCGCCAAGTTATTCGCCAACGTCTCCCACCTATAGCCCGACATCTCCCACCTATAGCCCAACGTCTCCCACATATAGCCCGACGTCTCCAAGCTTCTCGCCGACCTCACCTACGTACTCCCCGACTTCGCCGAGTTTCTCCCCGACGTCGCCGAGTTTCTCTCCAACATCTCCAACTTACAGTCCGACATCTCCAACTTATAGTCCGACATCTCCTAGCTTCTCTCCTACTTCGCCTACGTACAGTCCGACATCGCCAAGATTTTCTCCTAAGCGATAGATAGCAAAAGACTGTGCGTGCGACGAGTGAATATGTTGGTGGATTCGAAGGTGTCGTTGTAGATTAGGCTGAAGATTATATGGATTTGAAAGAAGTTTTCTGGTATCAGTTATGTTTTTCTTGCATTGTCACTCTTTTCTAACGTTTTGTATTTCTCTTGTCATCGTCTCCTTTTTATAACTTCTAAAGTTTTGTTTTTAGATTTGGGTATATCATTTTCCAACTTTTTTGTGCGTTAAAAAATTGTCAAATTTATATTTTTTTGTAATAAATAAAAGGTGACAGAGGTGGTGGTATAGGCAGATAATAGTTGCTTCTTTTTTGCGTGACTTCTCTGTGATTGAATTCAGTGAAGTGGAGATAGTGTTGCGGTGCGGTTGGTAATACGCGGTAACAGTATTCTCTTCGTGAGACAAACTCCGGATGTGAGCACATATGATAGTGACTGTTCTCAGATCTAAATGCTTTCCATAATATATAGTTATAACTTTATCGTAGTGAATGTTCTCATAACTAAATGATTTCCATAATATAATAACTTTTTATATACCGCGTTGATCTGGAGCTGAATGCGCTCTCAGACTATCATTACGAGAAACGTAATACATCAAACCGTCACCATCATAGTGTTCCATATCGGCTTAGAATCTAACCACGGAATTCACTTAAGCTATAACGGCATTCGGAGTACGTATATGATTAGGCTCTAGATATTCATTCCCGGCTCATAATTGGAACAGCGGTACGTAGATGGTTGTGGCGTGGTTTGATTCCGGACTAGTAAGGGTATATAGTAGCAGACGACAGCACAAGGACAACAAAATATGCAATTCAAAATCAATTTTAAACCACGACCTTCCCAAAAAATTATTATATTGTACGTAAACCACATCTGTTTAACGCTTGTGCCCCATATTTAATTCCCGTCTATGACATGAAAAGAAGCACACCAGAAAATTACTTATCAATAAATGTGCAATAAATGTGCAATAAATATGCAATCCAGATACAAAACAACTACCTCAAAACTCAACCTCATAGTTAACGTCACGCTTAACGCGACTGTAGACAACATCAATTCCTCGTTCTCTGATCGACTCCACAATACTCAGTCCAATACGTTCGCAGTGAGACAAGTCAAGTATCCGTATATTAGAGTGGAGTTCGACTTTATCCGGAATGCGATCGTTGTGCTCAAGTGACTCAGCTGATAATCCCCCAAGAAATTTCAGCACACCCAAAGGTCGAACATTATAGGAATATGAAATGTTTAGGTACTCAAGTTGAGTCAGCTTGGAAAATGTTGCGATCATACTGTCAGTTGCGATATGAGTGATGGTTATTGATTTCAATCTCGGCAGCAACGCCACTATACTTTGCTGCAAGTATGGGCTCACACGTCGCGACGACAACAATGAGTTTATATACGATCTGTCCAGACTATTGTCCCATAGTCTACTACCAGCGTGCAGTGTTAGGGTAGTCAGATTGCCACAGGCTCTAAATATCTTCAGCAGACGCTGGTTGCAATAATGATGCTTATAGTCATTGAGGCATAAGCTGTGCGACATCTCCAGATGAAGGCTATCGAGAGACTGGAATTCACTCTCCGCAATGTCTGCAGAGCCATTATTATTAATGATCTCATCAAGTGAGAGAGTCAGGTTTTTGCATGACTCCGGAACCCGCGGCATCTGCCTTAAATCCGTGCATGAGAGGCATACGTCCAATAACTTAGTATGATTCGATAAGTCCATCCAGCCTGGGAACTTTTCCAGATTCACCTCTATGCAAGCAAACATTTCGAGATTAGGGACCATCGCCAAGAGATTCCTCAGGCCCACAGACTCAATCATTACGGTGTAGGTATCGTAAGTATTCCTCCGACTATTCATGTCCCTAAAAGTGAAGACATTCCCTAACTTTAAAACCCGCAGCTGTGGCATGCGCCTGAATTGGGGGCTATCAACACCAGGAATGGAGAACCTAACAGTCGACCCTGGCATTCCGCGTCCACCTGCGAAAAATCCTCGAGAGTACTTGTCGGAGCCGCAAACATACTCGTAGCGGTTTGAGTAGCACCGCAGGTCCTGGAGATTCGGAAACTTACCGACTGCAAAGAGCTTGATTAAACCGCAGGAGTGGTCTAGCCGGATTTTGAGTTCCTCGAGCCCCGAGAGAAGAGCCAGAGTCGGACCTGAGAAGGCCCCTGAGTCGAATAACATCGGAGCACAGAATTCGATGTGCAGAACGCGCAGCGGCATATCGGCGAAGGAAACTGGGTCTAGTATCAGATTATCTGAAATGTTGTGACGTAGTAGTAGTTCCAAGCAATCATTCCCGTCGAGACGCGCCATGTCCCGTAAATACACTTTGGATATGCTTCTGCCATGGAGAGATGCCCTCTCAATGTAGCCCTTGAATTGCTCCAGAGTAACGGGACCGGCTCTGTTGCGAATATCCAGCGTATTCCACCAAGTAGCCGGACATCTGTTAATCAACACTCGCCACGAGCGGGCTACAAGCTGGAGCTGCAACAGCTCTGGAAGCGTAAAGTGGCTAAGGATCATAACGGCGATGTCATATGACAAGACCTCGAGCGGATCGGCGAGAACGCCTGGCCAATTCTCCTGTTCATCTCCCTTGGCCTTCGCTTCTGAAATCTTGACAACAACTGATTCGATTGCAATTTCAAGGTTCTGTAGTATATTAGCCAAGCTTGCTAGCTTGCCAGAAAACTGTGAATTTACCCATCTTTTTCTGGGGCCGACTACTTCCAAGCCAGTCTCGTAAATCCTCTTCGCCTTCTCAAATTGCTGTTTCCCTTCGTAGAGTTCACCTACTCTAACATACGCCTACGTATACATTAGCTTGTCCCATCAATAAAGGGGAAAGACAATTCTGAATAATCATACTGTCGCGTCCTCATTGCGGAGGAGAACGACCTCCAGCGCGTCGTAGAGCGCCAATGCTGGTTCACCCAACTCTTCATAAGCGATCGAGCGCCATTCAAGCCATTGGGGATTGATCTCCTTCTGGTAACGCGAGTAAATGTCTAGAGCCTTCGCGATTGTCAGCACTAAGGTGACAAGCCACCAACGCGGAACGAAATTGTAAATACCTCTGAGAAGCGTTCGACGATATTCTCGGTTTTAAAATGGTCAGTGCTGTATGTCACTTCACTTATTAGAGAGTCCGCAAATTCCAATGCCCTTTGCTCATAGGTGGGTTGCTGAGCATGAGCCATGCCGCAGGGGTGGCATGTCAATCAATGATCAATATTGGCAAGATCACAGGGTAGGGTAGGGTAGGTGTAGGTCTGGAGCGTGGATTAATCGATCGGTTAGGGTTTAGTTCGCAGTCGGAAAGTATATGGACTTTATATAGATGTTTTGTTATCTTTCTACGTCAGAAACATTCTATTAGTGAAGTTTCGTAAGTTACTAGAGTTAGGTTCGAGAATCGAACTAGAAGTTCGGAGGAGCCCGCTTGCATAGCGAAGGAGAAACTCTGAACTTTCGTGAATCTTTAGTGTCAAAAAGTATTCGAGATGCTTCTTGCGAAGCCATATGGCACAACATCATCATTAAGATTGCGATGCCCAGTGAAAGGCTTATCTACTAGGTACAGCGGCACTCGACAACTGGAGCGACTGACAAGTCTGCAAGGAGCCATTACATTTACACGACCCGGCATGCGCAACTGATCACCGTCTTACGCTCATTAGTAATATCTTCACTCCACACTCCGTCATCAGTCTCATGATGATCATGAGGTAGGTCCGTCGACGCATTGGCGGGTGTTGGAGCTGGTGTGTACGCAAGCGCCTTCGACGGTATTGTTTGTTTCCGCTACATCCAAACTGACGTCGGTCTCGAGTTGCATGGTTGCGAAAAGTTCAAACATGGCTGGGACCAGGTTTGCACTCGACCCGGACCTGATGAGCCGGGCCAGAATGTTTGAGCATTGTCGCGTTTGTCCGAAACACGAAATGATTCATAATTTAGTGTCGGGTCAGCTCTAATAGCTTGAATACTTCACACGTCAAGTACTGCTACTGTACACCTGCCAGTCTGAATTGCTCGTACTGCTCTGAACGCACAGATATTCACTCCAAAATGCGAGCAGGCATGTACTCTAGTATTCCTATATAATCTTAATCTGCGTTGGTTGTATTCATGTTTACGGTATTTTGGTGGAAGCGGACCCGAGATATTTGGGTCACCAACGTCGGCTGCATTTCTTTGTCTATTCTCGACTGGGTCGGGCACCACATAACCGAGAACGCCCCCAACCGCACCGCATCGCCCATCGTTCCATCACTAATTTGCTATTCTACTGCTAACTAATTCATATGGACTTCTTTTGGCTGTGAATGACCATGACTACATACTTCTGATGTCTTGTACGCAGAGTGCTCTTTACTGTTGGGTTATTGACTAGGTCCCTGCGTCTGCCCCAGCGCTCCAGCCCATCTGTCATCACATCGTCAACATGTCAGCTCCGCCGCCGATGTTCTCTGCACAGAATCCAGAGCGGCGCCAGACGCACCCTGCGCTGACAGTGCAGACGTCGCTGACCTTCCAGCAGCTCCAGCAGCCGTCAAGTTCCTTGCAGGTCCCGCAACAGATCCCGTCCTCTACTTCCCCTGTATTCCCTGCAGAAGACATTTCGAGTCTGCCAACTCCAACGGTAGCACCGCAAATATGGCGGTCTTCTTCCGGGGTGTCCGTCGCCTCCATCCGCTCTCGATCACTGTCCATGGATTCGCCTACAGCGGCGACGTTCTATCGCGATCTGACCCCACTCCCGTCTCCGATCGTTCCTGCGACCTCTCCGTCGTTTAAAGGTCCCGCGTATGGACGCTCGCCTCCCGGCAATGCTGCATCAGGCATCGGAAATCGCGTAGTTTCCGCGAGGTATCTTGCCGAGGGCATTCGCATCCCCAGCGGCGGCAGCGGCAGCTCTTCGACATCAGAGTCAGTCATAATCTCCCAGCCACCGCTGCCGAAGAAGGGTTACGGCGAACTACTTCCAGCTGCTGCCATTCCGTCGTCCACCTCTTCGCCAACCATTGCGTCTAGAGAGTCCTCCATAACCGCACCAGCGACTGGACCCGGCCTCGGACTTGGGATTAAAGCTCTGCGGGCATCGACCACCCCGCCGTCGCCGACCGAGGATCAAATTGAAGTGGAAAGGAGACAGCAGAGCACGTCGATCACGTCGTCGTCCAATGCTTCGGCGCTTCCGCTGCCGCAGCCAACCAACGCGGACCCGCTCAAGCGCGAGCGAACGCATGCGGAGGACGCAGATGAGCAGGGCGAGGTCTTCGAGGCGTACGAAGATGCATCATTGAGGAAGCTGAAATGGCGGGAAGTGCGCCCGCTGGGGAGGGGCACGTTCTCACGCGTCGTTCTCGCCACATTGATGAACCGTCTACCGACTGGAGCCAGTATAGAAGATGATGACGTCGTCGAAGCGGGCAAGAAGCTCGTTGCAGTCAAAATCGTCGAATTAACGAGCGCAGGTGGCGCGAGTCGCGAACGGATAGAAAGCGGATTGAAGAGGGAGGTGGATATTTTAAGGGTACCTTTTACCAGTTTCTCTTGTACGTTCGCACGGTCTGACTTACTGGTCCTAGAATCTCAGCCACCCGTGCCTGATTCACCTGGTCGCGTTCAATTTAACGGCCACTCGCGCACTCATCGTGCTGCCTTACTGCCTCGGTGGTGACCTTTTCGACCTCGCAACGTCTCCCTCCCGCGCCACCCTTCTCCACCCCCGCATCGTCCGTCGCCTTTTCGCCGAGGTGGTCTCCGCCGTTCTCTACCTCCACACCCACCCCATCGTCCACCGTGATATCAAGCTTGAGAACGTCCTCCTCAACATTCCACAAGGCTCCCTCCCCTCGGCCATTGCCCTTCCCAAAGCCACCACCACGCTCACCGACTTTGGCCTTTCCCGTCGGATCGACCCCGACAGCCCGACGCTCACGACTAGATGCGGTTCAGAGGATTATGCGCCCCCCGAGCTGATCATGGGTCAGGGCTACGATGGGCGGCAGACCGACGCGTGGGCGCTCGGAGTGCTCCTGTACGCCCTCATGGAGGGCAGGTTCCCGTTTGATGCGCCACCGCCGCTACGTGGTCCCTTTACGGATGAGGTGGCGTCCGGGAGTGGGGGAAGTAGTAGGAAGGGGAGCGCGAGGAACAGGGCTAAGCACCGGATTGCGAGGGTGGAGTGGTGCTGGGTTAAATTTCGCGATCGGGACACCACGTCTTCTGTATCGTCAGATGATGAGGACGAAGTTGTCACTGGCGACCATAATTGGGCTGCGGCGAAGAAGGTGGTGGAGAATTGTTTGAGACGACGAGATAGTAGGTGGAGTGTTAAGCAGATTTGGGACTCGGAGTGGGTGTCGGGTGCAATGAGGGGTGTTAAACTTGAGAGATAGTGATTAAACTTGTGTGACTAAGTAATTATGAAGCTGAAGAGAAAATTCGCATTTTTTACCAACGGCTTTTTATGTACGATACAAGATTTGATGGTTTGATATGAAGCTGCATTTTATAATGGTTTTTAATAAGCATAGGAGATTGTGATTCTGTATTTTCTTTATGTATTCATCCTGCATTTGTCTCTAGTCAAGGATGATAATTAATTCGAACCTATATCTGTCCGTTAGCAAGTTGCCAAGAGAACAGTCATACGAACAGAAGCGAGATTGAATCAAAATCAGATTAGATCAAGTAATTTTAACTCCCATTCTTGTCCTATTGTCTCCTCCTTCACGCTCGTAATTTAGCAATACGCATTCATCGTGATTTAAACCTATCGCTCCCAAACCTCCATCTATGACACGTATTTCACGACGCATACACACGAAAAGGTTTCGTCGTATTCAACAGTCACAAAATTCAGATGCGAAAGGCAAAAGCCCGAAGACGCGAAGAAAGCGATTCCAAACTGTGAAAGGAGGGCAGGAATGTCGAGTTCTCGTGTATCATCACCTTTCGCACAACTTGCAATTTATTTCAACCAATCCCATCACAAACAAATAGACAATAGCAAAGAAAAATAGTAACTCACAAGAGGATCCGCATTGGTTGATCTAACGCAGTCAATACATATTGCAACAGCAGATCGCTGCGATGAAGTCATCGCAGCCATAATCTGGGCGGCGTGTTGAATTGCGCGATAATTTTGCTGGCGACTTCCAGGCGTGAGATATAAATAAGCCCGACGCCGGACGCCCCCTTCATCGCGCCAAACGCGTTCCACGAAATTGCAACTAAAGTTTTCCGGCGCGCGCAAAGAAAACAAACAAACAATCCGATTTGGCCATCTTTCTAGCGAGGACGATTCCATTTAAGGGAATAGAACAATTGACGGTTTCTCCTTTGTACATGGAGCAGAATCAAGCACCGCCACACCAACCGCTCCCGGTTATCAAGACCAGATTCCCGGTTGTATGTTTCCCTCCGGTTAAAATTTTTTGTTGCTTTATTATGTACTTAGGTTGCTAATTCCTCCACAGGCGCGAATAAAAAAGATTATGCAAGCAGACGATGACATTGGCAAAGTCGCCCAAGCAACCCCTCTTGTAGTCGGTGGGTTTCTTGTTTTATCTTCCCTTTTTTTTCTCTTTCTAGCATGTGATTCTAATACCGTCAACAGCAAAAGCACTCGAACTATTCATGATCTCCCTCGTCCAAGAATCTTGTCGCCAAGCACGGCTACGTAACGCGAAGCGTGTCTCTCCCGCCCACCTAAAGCAGGCGGTGCTGGAGACCGAGCAGTTCGATTTCCTGGCGGACACGGTTGGCAACTTTCCAGATGCTGTGAGTGTCGGTGCAGGTGCTGATGAAGCGGGGAATGGGAATGGCGAAGCTAGTACCGGTCCGGGAAGAGGACGGGGACGGAGAAGGAAGGCTGAGTGATTGGGGCAGTATGCAGTGGGAGTGTATTCTATGAGGGATGTATGATAGGGTCCATGTGGTACTAATTCAAGGGATTGATAGGGGTGCGTGGATGTATGATTAGATGCATTATTCTTTTATTTTAGCTTGAGTCCATTTTTTTCTGTATATAAGTTGTATGGATATTTAGGAATGCAGCGGTAATTAACGATCTTCACCCCATAGTACCTTCTTAACAATATACTGTAAAATAAAGATACGTACAATACCCAATATGCTGACAGTCCACCTCCCAAACATGGTCTGCGGGAAAAACTCTATTCCGATCAGAGTTTATCGGCCGGAGCGGCCGACGGGCAGTCGGTCATCTTGGTGGGGCTTCTGCGAGGTCTCGGTATCGCGCGACTCATGCGCAGGGTCCAACCGTCACGGGTATATTCCCTTGCTCAAGGTCCTCTGGCTAGTCCAAGTCCTCTGAAATATTTCTCATCTCACTGCGTTCACCATTAGTTTGCGACTTAGCAGCTTCGTTTATCGTTGTTACTAACATTATCGCGGCTCGACGAAACGATGAACTTTGAACTGATAATCACGAACGGCGTCATCGTCACGTCGGGTCAGACGCTCTACCCGCCAGACAGTGACATCGCGATTCAGGACGGCGTCATCACACACATCGGTCGCTCACTGACTTCGCTTGCCTCTCCAAATACTCGAATTATCGATGCCCAGGGTGCGCACGTTACTCCCGGCGGAGTCGACACCCATGTGCATCTCTCGCAAGGCGCTGGTGGTATTACCATGGATGGTTTCGACACCGGCACACGGAGTGCAATCTGCGGCGGCACAACGTCTATTGTTTGCTTCGCGCCGCAGGAGAAATGGGAAGACGACGTCCTCCAGTGCGTTGCTGCGTATCACGAGAAAGCCAGATCTCAGGGCGGTTCCTACTGCGACTACGGCTTCCACCTCATCCTCACGAACCCTACCCCCGCAGTCCTCGACGAGCAGCTCCCCGTCCTCCGCAACGAGGAGGGCATCTCCTCTGTGAAAGTCTATATGACGTACGACAACCGCCAGCTGTCCGACCAGCAAATCATGTCCGTACTTGCGACGACTCGCCGCCTTGGCATGGCGACCATGATCCACGCCGAGAACTGGGACATGATCCGATTTATGATCAACCAGCTCGAGCAGCGCGGGCAAACAGATCCGTATTATCACGCTGTCTCTCGCCCTCCACTCGTCGAAACCGAGGCCGCATACCGTGCTATCGCTATCGCGGAACTCATGGACACCCCGATTCTCCTCGTTCACATCTCCACACGCGCGGCTCGCGACCACGTCCGCAACGCGCAGACAAGGATGCTCCCCATTCACGCGGAAACTTGCCCGCAGTACCTATACCTCCTCTCCGACGTGCTCAAGGCGCCCGACTTCGAAGGCGCAAAGTACGTCTGCTCTCCACCCGTGCGCGACTCGGCAGACGACATCGCCGCTCTTTGGGAGGGAATCGCCAACGGCACGTTCACGACTCTGTCTTCCGATCATTGTCCCTCGTGCTGGGATCACCCGCAAGGTAAGAAGCTCGGTCAGGACGAGAAAACCAAGATCGCGCGGTTCTCTAAGATCCCGAATGGCTTGCCGGGCGTGGAGACGCGTCTGCCTCTGGGGTACCAGGGCGTTACGGACGGGAAGATCACGGTTGAGAAATTCGTTGAGGTGGCGTGCACGAATCCCGCAAAGCTGTATGGACTGGAAAAGAAGGGCGTGATTGCACCGGGGTTTGATGCCGATATTGTGATTTGGTATCCGGCTAAGAGCAAGGAATCGGAGATTACGGTCGAGAATGGGAAGTTGCATCATAGGATAGACTATACGCCGTATGAAGGATTTCAGTTGGGTAACTGGCCAAAATACACCATTTTAAGAGGAAAAATTGTTTGGGCTAGGGACGAGGGTGGCTTGTTGGGCGAACAAGGTTATGGACAATTTGTTAAGCGGGCGGGGAATGGCCTACGGCAGAAGAGAGATGTTTGGGTTAACGAATGGAGGCCGTACTTGGAATAGTGTACTATAAATGATCGAGCTCGCATGAAATGTGAAGCAGATATTTTGACAAAATAGAATCTCATTTTAGTTATGCTATGTATGCACTGTGCGGTCAAATGTAAAATCTTGACCCAGTAGTTAAACACTAAATAGCAATATACACGCAATGCATACTTTGACACATCGATTTAATCCTTTAAAAAACTTCAAAAACAATAAAAAACAAATGAACACCAAAGCCATTGACAACTCCCAATTCTATTCCAACAACCAGAACGCAACCTCCCTTGATGGCTTCTGGAAATCAACGCCACCACTATTGGCCTTGCCACTTCCACCCTCCATGACGACCTGCTGCACGTGCATCTTCTGCTTCGCGCGATCGCGCATCCGTTCCTCAATCGTCCCACGAACTAGAAGCCTGTACACGGTCACCTGTTTAGTCTGACCCAACCTATGGGCGCGGTCCATCGCCTGTGAATCAATCGTCGGGTTCCAATCACTGTCGTAGAAGATGACCGTATCCGCTGCAGTCAGGTTGATACCAAGCCCACCCGCACGCGTTGACAGCAAAAATACAAACAACTCTGGCTTGGTTTGCCAGTCATTCACCAGATCTCGACGGTCGCTCAGCTTGGAGGAGCCGTCTAGTCGGACGTATTTGTGCTGTCGATAGGCAAGGTACTCCTCCATTAGGTCCATCATGCGCGTCATCTGGAAGTAAATCAACACGCGGTGATCGTTTGCCTTGAGGTCATTGAGAAGCAAGTCAAGCTTGAGAAGCTTTCCGGAGTCCGTGACAAACTTGGACATTGGGGGAACGCGAATTGGTGCAAAGCCGAAGCGATCTGAAGATGGTTGAGGGAGAAGATTCACGAGCGGGTATTGATAAGCAGGGACCTTGTTCTCAATCAATCGGGCTTCAGTCTGCGGCGAGGGCCCGAATACCATATCGCGGAAGCGTGCTGAAAAGAGTATATCATTCTGGAGATGTACGAAACTTGGGTCGTCGCAGAAAATCTCGATAGGCGGCGCAACGGCACGTGGATCATACATTGGATCCAGCTTATGGAGACTGTTCTCTTGGAAGTACGACGATGAAACAGCATGGAGAGTCTTCATTCTCCCCTCGTGGGTCATGTCATGAAGTGGCGTCCGATCATTGCTCGCAGTGACGAGTAGCATCTTCGACGCAGGAGACCCCAGCTCTTCTTCGTCAAACAGAAGTGAGGGCAGCCGGTTCGTGGTTTTTTCTTTACACTGCACCGAGATGGTCCGTGCAAAGAAATCATTGTGGAATGCACGGCTAACATCGTTCGCTGATTGATCAACAAATTTGAGCCATGAAAACGCAGAGTCTAATAATAATTAGTCACAGAATCGTTAAGGGCAAACTGATCACGTACCACTTTTGTCGCGCGTCTCATTTATGTAGTCTGGCTCCCAGATATTGAACAGATGATCTAAATACCGATTCCTGAACCCAGTCGCGTTGTTCTCTCCCGGCACATTTAAGACACCGCCATCTCGGTACAAGAGTTTTGGCAGCGCGAACTGAATGAAATTATGCGTATTATAGAGCACATCAACACTATTTCCTTCCCGTATAAACGATCCCGTTTTCGAGAACCGCGCAAGCGATAACGGCGACGTAGTGTCCGAACGCTCAAACAAATCCGGGTGATTACACACCTTCCGGAACTGCATCACCAGGTTCATCAGGCTCTGGTTCGCATCGTCAGAATCGACCTGATCCATGATATCCATAAGGCTGATCTGCGCCTTGAGCGCCCGATACATCTCCCGTTGGCGATACGTTAGATCGCAGTACACGTCGATCTCGATCTTATCGCCGAGCTCAGACTGTACGTGCTTCTTGACGCGGCGAAGCATGAAAGGCTTGAGGATCATATGGAGACGTTTGAGCTGTGCTTCGTTGAGTTGGGTGTTGCTTTGCGCGTGGGACTCGATGTCCTTGGAAAACCATTCGGAGAACTCATCGTGTGAGTCGAAAAGCGTCGGCATGATGAAGTGGAGCAGCGCCCATAGTTCCTGCATCGAGTTCTGAATTGGAGTCCCGGTGAGCAGTAGTCGGTTCCGGCACTGAAAACCAAGGAGAGACTTCCATCGGGTGGACGAACTGGACTTGATGGCCTGAGCCTCATCGAGAACCATATACTGCCACTTGATGCGCTGGAAATACTGAGCGTCCGCGACAATGAGCTGGTATGATGTGATTAAGACGTGGAAAGGCGCATCTTTAGTGTACGTCAATTGCTTTCTGTCCCAGAATTTGCGCAGAATCTTGCGATCTTTGGCATTTCCCCAATACGGCAGGGCTTTAAAGTCAGGAACGAACTTGGTGATTTCCTGCTGCCAGTTGTGCAGAGTTGATGCCGGCGCAATGACAAGGAATGGTCCCCAGATATTGTGCGTCTCTGCCAAGTATGCCATGACGGAAATACTCTGCACCGTCTTACCCAGACCCATCTCGTCCGCCAAAATACCGTTAATACCCTGCTCATACAAGTTGACAAGCCAGTTGAGGCCCTTGAGCTGGTATCCCTTGAGGGTGCATGACAGAAGCTTCGGCTGTGAGATCTCGATTTCGCCAAGCGTTGTCGGATTTTGGAAATTCATCTCGCCAGTCTCTGCGTCGACCGAGGCGGTTACCTTGGCGGTGTCGTCGAACATACGCGCACGGTTCTGAGCAGACAAAACTGCCGAATGTGCGTTCTGAAGTGCAACATGATGTAGATCTGCATCGTCTGCAGCGTCGAAGTCAAGCTCAGAAATATCCCGGGCTTGGCCATCTCCTACTAGAGCACGCTCCTCTGCCGGTGCTGCCTTCTGCTCGACTTCCCTAGCCGCCTTCTGAATCTGTGCCTCTCTCTCGTCGGTCACAATCCCATCTTCGGTTGAACCCTGCTCAATCTCGTCGGTCTTGATCTTGCGCCCAATGAAATGAGAGTAGAGCTCGGTCTGAGTAATTAAGAAATTCAACTTTCTCGCTTGTCGTCTCGCCTCGCGCTGCTCCTCCTCCTTTTTGGCACGATCAAGTGCCTCCTTCTCAGCTTTGCGGCGCGAATCGCGCTCTTCACGCTCGTTCCGCTTCCAGTAAATAAGCATCTCACGCATCGCACGTCGAGCTTTGCCTTGAAGATCTTTGACGCTCTTGTTCGTTCTGAACTGCCATCTCCGCGCCTCCTTGACAGCCAGCTGAGCAGTCTTCCGAGCGTTCGTTTGCTTGATATTCTGCGAGCTCTGGACGATACGCGCAACTTTAGGTATATCTTTGCGGGCGATATCGCGCCATATGGCATCGTACATATTGTTGTAGCTTTTCGCATACATCTTGATTTCACGAGGAGTGGGTAGTGCATGCTCTTTAGCCTCGGCGGCTGCTCTCTCCGCTGCTGCCTTCTCAGCTGCCTTCTCTGCTGCGGCCGCAGCTGCGGCGAGCTGTTGTTGCTTAGACTTGTGAGACTTTTTCGACTTAATAGTAATCTTGACGGATGGCGTAGATGGTCCAGTCTCATCGCCCTCGGTGGCTGGAGCCGCAGACTTAGATTTCTTCTTGGTCTTCTTGCCTTTAGTAGAGGTCAAAGGTCCCGTCTCGTCCTGCTCGTCCTCTCTCACGGCTCGCTTGCCCCTGCCCTTCTTACTGGATTTAATCTCCTTACCCTTACCCTTCTTTGTCTTCTTGGAGACCTTCTCTGCAGGGACAGAACCAGCTTCGATGTCGAGATCATCTGTAGGCTCGGGCTTAATGATATCTCCGTCTTCTCCATTAGACGCCAGGTTCTCGGGCAGCTCGGCATCGTCGATAGTAGCCTGGCTGGTCGCGTCAAATTTCATTTGCTTCGCGGACTCCTTGTCTGTAACGACTTTCTCCGCCGCTGTCTTCTCGTGCAACCGTTTCTTTTTCTTTTGCGCGCGTCGCAGCGTCCTCTTCCGTTCGCGTTCCTCCTCCTCCTCTTCTCGTAGGACGAGTGCCATCGCCTCGTCTCTGAAGAAGTTTCGTGCCTGCTCGCGACCGCGCACAGTGGCGGTATCGTACCGATGTAACTGTTCATGCTGAAAGTCCGTACGATAGTGATTCCGCGCCTCAGTGGCGAGATGTGAAATATCCCTCAAACGCCGTCGCAAAGAAGTAAGGTACTGCTCCTTCTCAGCCACGTACGTCGAATCATCAGCCGAAATGTCGGAATCAGGTGTCGATCCCCTGGACGAGGCGCGTGAGGCGCGTCGACCGCGGCGCGGCGAAGCCCCCGAGCTGGACTCAGTCTCGTCGGGGTCGAAAATACGCTCGCCGATAGAGTAGTTGATGTAGTTGCTGCCGTGATGAGCGTTAGCCGGCTCAGAAGGCGATTGGCGACGATTGCTCGCGCGGCGCCGTTTTGCGGCCTTGCTCGGGTAGTATTCTTCATCGCGGTCAGAAGTAGTTGTGTTGCGTGACGCTTTCCTTCGTTTTTTCGACGGACCTGAGGCCGGAGCCGAGGTCGGAGTGTGACTTAGTGACATAGTCGCCCGAGGAGCTGAGGATGACGGCATTGAATCCTCGTTGTTGAGCAATGACGAGATCGACATGGCGCCGCGATGTGTTGACTGTAAATAGAGTAAGTTAGTTACCACTCCTTAGAATGCTGTCCAAAACAAGTGCATTGGGGTTGAGTCCATGTCTGCTTCACCTAGAAGAATCCATCACCACTTCGCAAAGAATTCCGATCCGGTAGTCGAACGACTACAAGTCTGCGGTCCAACTGTGTAATCTTTCTTCTAAGCTCTTGGCGTCTCCTCTTTCGAGCAAAACAATCGACCCATCCACACAATGCACCGTACGACATACCGCTTGATCATCGTAGCTTCCGAGCAAATCCGGAAGGACGCTACTCGACGGCGCCAGATGGCTAATATTCATCGGCGACGAAGTCGGCTGATGCGGTGGCGGCGGCCGACGAGGACTCGTGAGCGCTGGGTCCAAGATATCGTAAAGCCCCGGTCCATTCGGCCTGTGACGCGGCAAAGACGGATGCTGCCGCTGGTACTGCATCTCATTAGGAGGGACTTGATACGGGAGCTGACCCGACATCGCGTCCGTGCGATTCGGGAATAAAAGTGGATGGATGAACGGGTGATGAGGGTGGGTGAGCGAGGGGTAAAGGAAACTAGGCGTCCCTGTGAAGAAGTTCTGCTGGCTGGTCGTGAGTTGGGCTTTCTTGGGCGTTTCCTTTGAATCGTCCTGCGGCGATGCCACTCAAACTTGCACTCATACCCTTCTCTTCACGTTCTTTTGACGAACTTTCGTGAACTAAAATTATATTCAATTTGTACACAGTAATAACACTATTCCTATTACTTGAGTCCGTGTTAAATATACACATTCATCTTCAATACTCTAATTAGATGTGACGTGTTTCGCTGCAGCTAGCGATCAATTCTCGCGCGAATTTCCATTGCCCTAACCCAACACGTGACCAGGAAAGATTCCCGGCTCACAACGTTCTTTGTCCCATCCTGATTCACCTAGCCTTCGTGCACTACACAAGCATCACAACGAGCGGAATCGAAGCCGACTTCAGTCACGCAAAGATAGCATGTCAAACTATAATCGGCAGTCATATGGTGCGCAGAGTGGTGGTGGAACGGGATATCAGTATTATGCATCTAACGGCCGTCAGGAGCGGACAGGGACGGGAGTAGCGCCACCGGGAGTAATAAATCGAGCGACAACCGCGTATCCTGCTCCTCCAGTACGTAGTGCTGCGGATCTGCAATATGAGGCAGCTATAGCACAACAACAGTCGATATATGTGCCTCAGCATATGCTACAACAGCAGCAGTCTGTGCCATTGCCGGGCGTTGAGAGACCGCCACAGACCGCCACTTCTGGCTCAGCGTCGCCAGCGCCTGCATCGAATCTCTTTCAAGTCGGCCCCAATGGCAAACGGGTAACTGTAATCCGTGAAGGTGGAGGCAAAAAGTGGGAGGACCCGACGCTGCTTGAATGGGACCCATCTCATTTCCGGTTGTTTGTTGGCAACCTGGGCGGTGAAGTTGGTGACGAGGCTTTACACAAAGCGTTCATAAAGTTCCCCTCTCTCTCAAAAGCGCGTGTAATTAGAGACAAGAAGTCAACGAAGAGTAAAGGGTATGGATTTGTTTCATTTAAGGATCCAGAGGATTATTTTAAAGCATTCAAGGAGATGAATGGAAAGTACATCGGTTCGCATCCAGTTCTATTGCGCAAAGCAAATACGGAAATCAAGGCACAAAGCGTGAAGGGATCAAAGCCGTACGAGAGAGCTACTTCAGCATTACTCAAAAGTACGTCTCAGGTTCAGAAAAAGAGAAAGTTTAAGTAGCACGCATGTATATTGGTCGTAACTTTAGAATCTTTGTGGTAGCATTTATATACGGAGTCTCATGGCCCACGGCACAACTGCGTCTATTCAGTTCATCATATCGATTAAGCGTAATTACTCTATGTGCTCTATGTATGTACTATACGGTACAGCATATCAACGAATCCTCTACGTATAATGATCCACAACGCCTACGGTGTGAACGAAATTGAATCCGCATCCATTCCCCCAACCTCCTCCATAAATCGTATTCGCATGATTTCAAAAACAAACAACCCGATACTACTCGACGGCAACGCAGACAACGTATTCCGAACCCACCCTTTATATAACCATGATACCCACGTCTTCCGCTTACCCACGTTCTTCAACGCTTGCGCCTGTCTAAACATCTCCTTATACGTGTCCACATACGTCCGCACCAGCTCACGTCTTGAAACCCGCTTATAGTCGACTGTCGCATCCTTTCCGGCCGCATGTATTTCATTTTGATGGCGATACAGAGTACTGAAATCAATTGTTTCCAAAATCGTGAGATGTAGGTTCTGTAACCGCTGCAGCGGATATTGAACCAGCTGCAATGCCGTTGTCGCAGCCGCACCGGCCCCCAGTATCAGCGCGGGGTATAACGCTGCGGACGGCTTCTCTCGTATCGTACTATGCTGTTCCGCTCCCACTCGGCCCGTGTCCACGAACTTTGGCAGCGGCGCGCCGTATTCTTGTACAACCCGTGTGTACGACCACTGCTTTACGGACTCGAATGTGGAGAAAAAAAAAGCAAAGCCGAGGGACTCCTTCGCGAAGGAGAGGCTATACCCCGCAAACACGCCGCGTAGGCCAATCGAATGGAGCTTTTCGGCACCATAGACCCAGAGGGACTTATGTTTGGAGCCAGCTGGCGCAGTAGAAGATGATGAATTGGAAACGAGGAGTTCAGAAACTGAAAATCTTGTGAAGATAGCATCGATTGGTGCAGCGGCGAGAGATTGTGCGCCACCAGCGAGGAAGCCGGATAGGAAAGTTTGGCGGAAGGTGAGGATATCAGTAGTCGGGATGAGAAGGCCCTGTATCTGGACTTTATGCTCGGAGAAGAGAGGGAGAGTGGTAAGGTATGTCGTGTAGAGTACTAAGCCAATTCTGTTACGTTGTTAGAAAGATTAACCTTACCTTGTGATAGAATTTATACGTACGCAGAGTTGGCTAGCAACGGGGGTAAAACTATTTTATTTACATGTGAGCAAGCTTCCTAATCTATACGGTCACCAATATTTAGCAAAATATTCACCCTGATCAGAAATAAATGTCCACCCGTGCGTCTTAACCGCATGCCTCAGCAACGCGATACTCGAGTGTGTGTTGAATCTCCATGGCGTGCTTGCCGACACAGCAGGATTGATCGCCCTCGGAACGAGCAGATAGTCCACTCTTGTAGGACGAAATAATTTCACAGGAACACGAACATAAAATGCCAGCATCTGAGAGAGTAAGGCTCGAGTGCCGGCGGTCGCGGCACCGACATATTGGTTGCTCTTGTTTCGCTGCTGAGAGGACTTTCCGGCTAATGGTCGGCTTAGGCCCAATGAGGGAGGATCTATCGGTGGAAAGACGTCAGTGGCCATTGCAGATGCATAATATAGCTCTTTAATGGTGTGAAATGAGCTCGGGAAGGTCTAAAATCTGTAAATAGGTAGATGTCGCATGTCCCGCTACGGTTTTCCCGTTACTGGTGTGCTGTCAGGGGCCGAAAGTTTAAGTTGACGTTCACATACCTCACGTCTGTTTTCAGGGTCGAGCTTGATTAGTGCTGAGATTTGACCTTTTTTAAGGGCCTAACAATTTGACCTGTCACCGGAGTCCAAGTTCAATACTGTCGTCTTGTTGTCAATTTCTTGGCTGTGGACTGAGATTTCAGGATCCTTTATCCAGGACAGAATGAATCAATTTCAGTTGTCCACCGCTCTGCAATATTTATCTGCCAGAGCAAAGAATGGGTCATATCAGCCGTTGGGAGGCGAGTGTTCATTTGGTCCCATTATTCCCTACGATACGAGAGCTGTTGTATTCAAGTAAAATGCGTGGCAGAGCATCATCACCAACTTGCTTGCTTCGACCGACGCACAGGATGTATTGTTCCGCGGGCTCATCTTGAGTTGGTGATTGCAAAATGGAGAACTCGTGGCCCTTATTGGCTCCAGTACTTAAGTTAATGCGTCCAAACATCTAGTATTATGAAGATTCCAGGAGAGACACATTCAGTTCGATATACTGCAGAAGAATAGTGGCTGACATGATGAGTTGAATTCCTGTCGTCATAATGCCGGACTTAAAGATTGTTCGGAGCAAGCACGGATTCTATTGGATAGGGTTAGGCATGCCGGATTGGAGCAGAAGGCAACCAAAGAGAACTACTCGCATGAATTGCCAGGGTTTCCAACTTGCTTTCTTCCCCAGTTGTGAGCCCTTAATCTTGTTTCTCCGCTCTTAATCCCATTTCCTCGGTCTTTCCTGCGTCTAACTCTTCCGTCTGCTTCATCCGTACCCTTGAACTCTGTTTTCCGTTCCTTGCTCCCCGCTTGTTCCCGCTGCTTTCTGTTCCAATCCGGCATGTCTAACCGTAAACAAGGGTATCCGTGCTTGCTCCGACAATCGATAAGTCCGGCATTATGACGCTAGAGACTATATTATATAAATTCAACGTATCATATGAGCCAGAATTTTCTCAGCAGTATGGCGAGAGTCGTGGAACCTGCATTACTGGACGCATTATCCTAATTACTGGAGCCAACAGAGGCCTCGGGTTCTCCATTATGCAAGCTCTAACTCAGCATGCGCCCGCGGAACAATACATCCTGTGCTGTCGATCGAAACAAGCTGGTGACGATGCTGTGACTGAAGTTCGAACGCTCGGAACTCATTCATCGATCTCTGTCGTCGAGTTAGACGTGACAAGCGATGCCAGCATTATTGCGGCAAGTCAGACCGTGGAGTCAGAATATGGCAAATTAGACGGTTAGTTCTTACTTCACCATATTGTCCAAATGCTGCTAACCAACTTAGTAAAGTCTTGATCAACAATGCTGGAATTGCAGAAAATGCTCGAGCCCAATCTCCGTTCAAGCTTCGCCAGAACTTTCGACGTCAATGTAAATTCTGTGGCTATGATGATTGAATGCTTTGCGCCGCTTCTGCTTCAGTCGGTCGATCCCAGGGTGATCCAAGTTTCGTCGGGACGAGCATCGCTGCACCGATCTACGACGGCAGAACTGCCTCCCACCGCCATCATTTCCTACAGCGTATCAAAAGTGGCACTGAATCCGTTGACAGTCGAATATGCCAAAGCCTTTCCAACTATTAAATTTCAGTGTGCCAATCCGGGTTACTGCAAAACAGCATTCAACAATTTTCGTGGCCCAAAAGATCCGCTCGAGGGAGCAAAAGTATTTGTGGCTCTGGCTTGCGACGAAAGAGATCGATGGGCCAATGGATTTTGGGAGCACGAAAAAGGAGAAATGACTAGTGTGCCATGGTAATTCGACGGATGCTGTACTGGAAGCTTCTCCACCGCGATGACTTAAGTTGACTTTTTTGCCCTTTCGCTATAAAATCAATGATGACGAAACCATATTCATGTTAAGAAAACCTTCGGAACAGGGGTTTCTGGAAGAGATCATAAGAGTTGAAAGTAGACAATTGTATATTCTCTAGTCGATAATGACCCAAATTCCATGCGTATTTATTAGTCCTTCATCTTAACGATACAACCGTGCTTGTCCTTTGATCTGGTGAGGCGCGCGTGCGGCGGCCGGCCGAGCCTTGGATTCCCGGGAGCAACGTCGATCTTGAGTTGTTGTCATCAAGTCGTTGGCGTACTTGTCTCGAAATCGACCATGTATTCTACCCTATCACCTCAGTATACCGGACTTGCGGGCTGCCGGCGTGAACAAATTGTAAGGGTTGGTTTGACACTTACTACCGAGCTTGTGGGCGTATTCGCATTCATGTTCGCGTGTGTCCAGGTACCATGGCGCTGTTGCCAACGTTGATCAGCATCAAGAACAACAGCTCGCAATTGCTGATAGGTATTCATAGGCTTATCAATATAAAGTATCATATCCTTCAAATAGGCCTGTAGTCACGCGTATAACATGTCTTTTTTTAGTAAGGTCAGTAAGGTTGACATTAACAGCCAGACCTTCGAAATCGGTTACTGTCGATGTTTGTCGCAACGCCTTCAGACGACGATACAGCGTTTCTTCGTAATTCGGGTCGCCGTAAAGTTCCTCGAGTTCGTCCGCGAAAATATCGAAATTTCGGATCATAGCGTTGGTCGAAAGCACACGAGTAAACATTTGCTCGTACCAGTCCTCGGCTTCACCGGCCATCTCGCGAAATTGGTCGATCGCAGCGCGGAGCTCACAGTTACGGTCCATGGGCTAGTGACCAACTTCGGCGCTCACAAAGGGTAAGGCTCTTCAGTTTTTCCATATCGAGCGTGTAGCGGTGGCGGCGGGGATTGTCGTTTTGCGGAGGCACCATGGTGCGTCGGCGATTTGAAGTCGTGGTCGGAGCAGTCGGGGGCGTGCTGAGGCGTTGAATCTAGGTAGTCCATTCGAATCCAAGCCACCAGCGTGAACTGTTGCACAGACGCCTGGGTAGATGCAAGTTTCTGCTTCTGGTGATGCCGTGCAAAGTGACTCTTCATTGTATTGACCTCGCGGCACACATAGTCAAGGCAGACCTTACACTTATGGCCATCATAAACTGGGAGTCCAGCAACTGCTGCCTTGCCTGGGATAAAGCAATACCTAATAGCCAATCTTTGCCTAGAGTCATTGTCTGAGATCGAGCCATCTTATCCATCCAGTTTTTGATGTAACAAAGTGCAGGTCTCCCACTATCTGGCCTACACCCACTGACACTATGCGGCGCTGGATGATAGGCGAATGACAACGGGCGTGAAAAGCAAATAAACCCTGCTAGACACTGGTGGTTATGAGGACATCACCTTCATCAACGTTTGCGTTGTGTAGCCAGGATTACCCACTCCTCTCCCTAGATTCCTGCCCACACACAATTTTTGATCAGGTTTTCAGCACCATTGCCGAATCTCTCCGTGGCTACCGTTCTCAAGAGAGTTAAAAGCAAGGGCGCATGGTCGGCTCAGGTCGTAAATACCACGATGGGCATACGACTACGACCTTGTGCGAGGTCGAACTCCCGTATATATGTGCTAATGAAGCGTGGTACGTCCGGGGAAACGTGGTCCTCCCCTCGCCGCCCCCGAGCGTCCGCCAGCTGATCGTTCAGGGCACATGCACCGCAAGAACCTTCGTCGTCGCCCATACGAGTCTTGTAGAACTTGAACTTAAGTTCGGCGCGACGTATCCCAGCCTGGAGAACAAAATATTCTGACATGTAGTTCCAGATATCGCGCGCGGTGGTAAACTTCTCCAATGGCAACAGATACGTCTGAGAAACATTAGATAGAAGAGCGGTGATGGCGGGTTCACTCAGGTAGTCCTGGGGCGCAGCAATAGTTACAGTCCTGTCGTCACAGACATAGTTGGCAACTGCTTTCAAGTACCCTTAGTTCTGGCCCCTACAATGCAGGAGAAATTCCCAATAGCAATCCTGTTCAACCGCTCGTAGAGTTAGGAATATTGAAATAAGGAATATGAATAAAGAGGCTGATGGTCTAGTAGACCGAGTAATATATACCTTTAGGTTTGGGTCACTTCAGTGAAGTTATCTCTATTTCAATAGTATCACTGAAGACGTGAACTACGTGATGTCGAAGCCGGCTGATGCTAAAGCGCGTACAATGTGATCTCAATCCGTCCTCCCAACGGGGCACGGTCGAATTTTTTTTAGGTCGCCATTTCGAGTTTCTATTCATCGCAAATCTCATCTGTCTACATTAATATTGTCTCCTCTTCTATCATGTCACCAGCATCCGTACCGCCCTCCACGGCCGGCTCTGTTGGAGCTACATCTTCCTCCTCCACCTCAATTACCGCCACCCAAACGAGCTCTTCATCTAAGAGATGGAACAAGAGGACCGCTCAACGCTACCGTCTCGTGCACCGTTCACAAGAAGACCCCCTCATCCATGACCCCGACGCCCCAACCGGCGTATTTGTCGAGATCGACAAAAAGCCCCAAAAGCAGAATCAGCAACAACAACAACAACAACAACGACTACAGCAGCCCACACAGCCCGCCGGCGATGACGATGACGAGGACGAGGACGAGGACGACAACGTCAACATCTTCTCCCCCTCCCAACTCCACACTACCGGCGTCTCCCAGATCAAAACCCTTAAAGACCTCGAAGCTGAAATTTCATCCATTACCCAGACTGGTATTCGCCGCGAGAACGAGGGCGAGGCGGCCATGTACGGCATCGCGTTTGACGACAGCTCGTACGATTACATGCAGCATTTGCGGGAAATCGGCCGAGCGCAGGATGGCAGCACGGTGTTTATTCCGGTGAATAATAAGTCGGGTGCAAAGTCTGCGGTGAGAGAAGCCGGGGTGAGATTTCGAAATGAGCAGCAGCAGCAGCAGGGACCAGCGTCGGATGGTATATTGCCGCCTGAGGTGCGACCGAGTGCTGTTACGGAGATGCGCACGTATCAGAACCAGCAGGCTGTTCCCGACGAGATTGCGGGATTACAGCCCGATATGGATCCCGCGTTGAGAGAGGTGTTGGAAGCATTGGACGATGAGGCGTACGTGGAAAACGATGATGATATTTTCTCCAAAATAATGAATGGGGCGGGCGCGAGTAGCGAGGGCGAGGGGTTTGAGGAGGAAGACGAAGAGGGGTATGAATCTGACAGAAAGGTGACGGCGTCGGGTGCCCGAGGCGGCGCCGAAGATGATAATGATGACGAAAACGGTGAGACGAACTGGGAAGAGGAGTTTGCAAAGTTTAAGCTCGCCCAGTCCAAGCAACGAGCCGCCGCCGACTCCGGTGATGAGGAAGGCGAAGACGGCATTGGATCACTCGTCTCCTTCGGTCGAAAAGGTAAGACTAAGTCCGGCTACGGCGCCCGCACAGAGACGTCGGGATACTCCATGTCCAGCTCCGCCATGTTCCGCAACGAAGGACTCACGCTTCTGGACGATCGGTTCGATCAGATGGAGAGGATGTACAACGAGTCGTCGTCCGACCAAGAAGACGATGAGGAAGATGATATATTCACAGAGCAGATCGATGCCGCGACCGCCGACCAACGGGCTACGGAAAAGCAGATGGCATCGGCAACTTTCAACGCAATAATGGACGACTTTTTGGAAAACTATAACGTTGTGGGCAAGCGCCTCGTCAAGGAGGCGCCCCCGGTCGAGCCGACGCCGACTTCGAATCGGAACGGGAGGTCTAAGAAGAATAATACTCGTGGGATGGCGCAGTTGCGGGAGATTAAGGAGGAACTTGGAAAGCCTCGGGCTCAGGATTTGATGAAGAGATACGGGTATAGCAGCTAAGATGTATATACAGTAAAATACTAGGCATTTATATATAATTTTGCGGGAAGGTTTATCTGCTTGTGTTTGGAGTGTGGATATAGAAAACTTCATATGGACTAATATAATAGAAATTTAAGAATAAGAAAAAGCATATAACTGTCGATTGGATACTTCGAACTTTTTATCCGAACTTCGAATCAGTTACAAGAGTGAAACGATTTGAACTTTCGATGACATATTACCCGAATTGCTTGCGCTAACTAATATTGCATATTTCTCTTTCACCACATGTTCAAATACCAAGAAGCCTTACTCGTGGTTCGCAGAATTATTGTAACCCCAAGAAATCAAATTCACGAAACCTAAACTCTCACTACTGACAGAATCCAACGAAACTTACTCCTGGTTCTGCTTCTTGCGGATGTCAAAAACCTCGAGTGCCGTCTCGGCAGCCTTGATCCCCGAGTATGCCATAGCCCCGAAGGTGGGCCCCATGCGGTTGGCGCCGTCGACTTCTGAGAGCTCCATACCACCGACGATAAGACCAGGAACAACCTCACGGGTGCGCTTGACGATTACGTCCTCGGCCGCCTTCATGTCGAGACCACGCATGCCACCGAGTTTCTCCAGCGCACTCATGGAAACGAGACGCTTGACAGAGAACGCACCGAATGGGCCGTCATGACCTGTGGTCGAAATGACCACGGGCGCGTTAATGGTGTTCGGGTCCATGCAGGACTGATCATCGTGGTGCATGGACACAAGAGTCCAGTTTGTAACGACACCGGCGATACGGAGCTCACCGGTAGCGGGATCGACACGGGTGATCAAGTCTTCGACGGCTGTCGCGTTGAAGAGCTTCACGTTCGGGAAAGCGAGGACTTTGGATAAGAGGGTGGAGGTGAAGAGCGCGGCGTGCTTGACGACTACGTAGGTGTCCTCCTCCTCGTACGGGACTCCAATCTCCTCGAGGAACTTCTGGGCAGGCTTTCGCATGACCATGGCAGAGAACAGCTGGCCGCCGAGCCACGCGCCTCCACCCGGCGAAACGCTAGCCTCGATAATCGCGATCTTGAGGTCGGGACGAGCCTTGGCCAGAACGTAGGCAGTGGAGAGACCGCAACTGCCGGCGCCGATGATGACCACATCAGACTCGGCATACTTGTCAAGATCAGCAAAGTAGCGGCGGGTCATAGCGCGCGAGACCGTCGACTCGCGGATGTGCGAGAAGGTAAATTCCTCCCATTCAGCATGGAGCTCAGTCTCATTAGAGAACGACGGGATGGAGGCGAGCTTGGTGGCTGCCTTGACGTCAGAGCCGTAAGACTCGATGTGAGAGGGGATAACAGCGGGAGGAGCCATAACGAATAATCTAAAATATCCCTCGGTCAATATTTACACAAAACAACTAAACAAAAATTTAGAGAGGAAAATGCATGTCCTTTCGCAGGTATTATCCTGATCAAGTTCGTGCCGTTTATTCTCAGAGCGACCCTCGGTGTAAATCTGGGGACAAGCAATGGCTCACAAGATAGTCTCTCTTCTGCGACAAACAAAAGTTGGAGTCTTCTCTCGTAAGTCAGGGTTATCACATCAGAACCAAGGGCCGAACACCGGCCATGCAATTGCTGCAAAGCAGTTTGAACCAGATTTCGATAATAGGTGCCTGCGATGAGGTGGGGCATCGTCCATTCTCAGCATCGGGCTTCCATACAGGTAAACTAAAAGTAAGAATATGAAAAGCGGTTAGACCATGCTACGATATGTTCCAGTGCAAAGTAAATACCTTTAGGTGAGAGCTGTATTTAAACGCGAAGTAGTGAGAGCAAATGAAATATTGTATGAAACGGTGATGAGAGAAATACAGTAGGAAGCTGGCTCGGGGGCAGTTTTTATACCGACAGATATCTCACAGATCACAAGCACACCTTAGCGTCAGGAATATACTGAATGGCCAACCAGAGCGAACCATTGACCAGGCTCTCGTCGATAGTTGCCCCAATCCGCGGGGTACCACTAATTTGAGTTTCTTGTTGGTCCAAGCTTGGATGACGACATCTCAGAAGAACCAACCCTAAGCAATGCGGGATTTCCCAGAAGACAGATACTTTGAACATGGGAAGCTCAATTCTCCAGCAAAAACTCATGTGTATATTACTAATTGAATGTAAACCTACTGAGGTTTACAAACTATCGAAATCCATTCTGGACTTTCGAAACTCTCAAGAACTCGCGGGGCGTCCGTCTAATGTCGCTCGAAACAGCCACAGCGCACATTCGCTTCCCGCTAAACCGATTAGAGTTTTGATTTCCAACTCGGTGTGCTGCCTTCCGTTCAACGGATAGCCGATTTCCGCCCTTGCCCAGTCAGTATATTGGACCAGTTGACCAATTGACAAGTTGACAATTTTCAGACATATCCTTAGTTTCTTTCTCTTAATCGTAACAAATCTAGTTTATTTTAAATGGTTGGCGGCATATCGGTAGAATCGTGTCTGAATTACCCGGTAAGCGAGTGTCAGGACCGACTGACTTGACAGAGAGGTGGCATCCAAGAAATCGGACAGCTCCCGGCCGGACCCTGCTGCCAACCACCACAACGGCAGTTACTGCACTTATTAACGAGATGATCTTCTTTGATAACCGGCAAATAGAAATTTCCGTTGTATAGATGACACGCAAGAGCCCAATGTCATCCATTTTGTATCATAATTCCATGACTGCAAAACCGACAGTAACAAATATACATCATATTACGCCAGTTTGCTACAAATCCAACCCTATACCAATAATCGAGTGGAGATTGGTGACGGCCGAAGACGTACCAGACGTACCACCGTCCCACCGTCCCACATTCAAATCGCTCAATTCATCTATTGCTCCGCAAGTAGCCTCTCTAATCCCGTGCTCAATGACAAACTCCATCTCGCTTGTCGTAGTGGATCGGCACCGTGCATCCAGCGCCGAGGACGCACACTTGAGTGAGTTTTCCGAGGACTCGTCCAAATCGGCTTGGCGGAGTCGCCAGTGCAGATTTTCTCTTTCACAATCTCGTTTACGGGCCTTGGCTTGTGACAAACACTCTCGAGGCGGTCGTCGTCACGATCTATCCAGTATAAGATAACGCGCTGGCCGGATCGAGCCAGGCACTTAAGATCGAGTGCATTGG
The DNA here is from genome assembly GCA_003705915.2 of Lipomyces lipofer. Lineage (NCBI taxonomy): Eukaryota > Fungi > Ascomycota > Lipomycetes > Lipomycetales > Lipomycetaceae > Lipomyces > Lipomyces lipofer. The sequence continues at coordinate 13,399 of PPJX02000037.1, read as the reverse complement.
ACATGATGTATGAGATACCAATGCCGGCGGCCACGAGCAACTGAGCTTCGTACCTGGCAACAGAGTCTCGCCGTAGGGACCCTGCCCACTCGTAAACATTGTCTTCTTTCCCCAAGGCAGTCTTGTGCGTTCACTCCTTGTCTAATGGATAATTTCTTGGCCTCTAACAGCCTGCAGCCTCTTTACTATCACGTCGACTCCGTGACGTTTAACTTGAAGCCGCAGGAGGAATTTTGAGAATCTCTCCTGCTGCCTAACGGCCCGATTAGATGTAACTACATTAGTTGAGAGATTTAGTGATCGAGAGTCAACAATTGAAGACTGCATAACTAAGGTGCAAAATATCGGCAACTTAATTTGATGGGACTCAACGCCGGTTTACTCCCAAGCTCCGCGGGATCCCAGTACCCAATTGTTCTTCAGATTTAATGGTTAGGTTGAACGCGTCGCGTCAGTAGTTTCAGCTCTGTCACGTTATCGAGAACCCGGTCCTCCCTCAAGCACCCCGCACCCATAATGCTGCTAAAAGTTGGCGATCAGTTCCCTGATATCGACGCTTTCAAGCGTGCGATGAAGTCAAATGCTATTGAGGAAGGATATCAGTTCGTCATCGTAAAATCTAACACTACGCGGGTCCGTCTAAAGTGCAAGGATGGCGCGTGGTCTTGGAATTTGCACGCCAGACGCGTAAAAAAGGATGGCACTCTATTCAAAGACTCAACGTTACAGCGACAAATACCATCCACAATTGCAATCAGATCGTGCAAAAAGAACTACCACGCCAATAAGAGATGGGTCGCTGATTGAGCGGAAGATGGCCTACAAACTTCTGCGCTTGAAGGACGATGGTCATCTTGATCACAGACGGCTACTTTGTGGCAGCGAGAGCAAAGGACAAGGCTATGGAGAAAATCAATGGGTCAGATATCGGAAGCTTTGCAAAGCTTCCAGAATATATTCGGACCATTAGAGATCTCAATCCTGATAGCCACGCGGTTTTGCGGATTGTTCAAGAAAAGTTCTACAGCATGTTCGTAAGTTATGCTGTAGAATTGCAGGAATTCAGCTTGCCGTCCAGTAATCGCTCTCGATGGAACCCATCTGACTTCAAAATGTCAAAGTATATTGGTTGCTGTTAGAATCGATGCAAAAGTAAAATTTCCTCTCGGTTTTGCTGTCGTGAAGGCGGAAAATAGCGACAACTGGCATTGGTTTTGGAATAAATATTTAAACATTGTGTGCATTGTATAAGTCTCTGACGTTTACAGTTGGTGTTGCGATGACCCAAACGTTTGCGGGGTGGCTCGCACCCCTGTCGGAATTGCATTAATACAACACGCAATATACCCTAAACCATGACAGCTCTTATGGCCGGTTGATCCCCAAAATCCTAAACGCGCAAGGTCTCATGTAGGATCCACGACTATTCCTCTTTCTGTCTGTGTATTTCGCTGCATTTACTCTCTGAAAAGATGGACACAATAGTTGCTGGATCGTAACTTTCGCCGATCTTTTTCGCGTGCGAGATCGACGACCACGAACAGTCATGGACTTCTCAGCGATCAGTCACACATGGACCGCGGGAAGTGTTTTAAAATGGACAATTCGCCCGAATTCTCTAGGTCACCGACTGAGGTATCGAGCACGACATCAGTCACGGTGTCGACGGATATGTCTCCGCAGAAAAACGAGAAAGGCGGGCTTTCGGACTACGACACGGCGCTTAGCCTGTTGACATTTAATCCACCAGAACAGCGACTAGCCTTCCATCTCCCTTACTCCCAGTATTTGGAATTGGAGGAATGCTGGTCTAAGATAAGATTGGCGAGAAACATTTCAGAGGATCAGAAGTATGGGCTTCGATATGCATTGGTTGTCACGTCAGTAGCTAACCTTTGTAGGTATCCGTATTTGGCATACAACAGTGCTGCAGAGATAGTGACTGTGGTTACTGTCCCGCGTGCTCTCCACGAACGCCCAGCTGTTAATCTCACATCCATGATCTTCGAAAGCGCTAAGAAATATCTCTTTGATCATGGAGCAGATGCCAGCTTAGTTCGCAATATTGGCAATTCTGGATCTACCACCTTCAAGGGTACTTATGGCAGCTATGCCAAGAGCAAGAAACAGGCAGACGGAGCAATCACGTATGACCCTCTTGATGCCACTTCTAAGATCATGGTCGCTATTGAGGTCGGGTATAGCGAGGACTATACTGACCTTTGTCGGGACAAGGATGTGTGGCTCGACGGGCGACATGTTAAAGTCTGTATACTGGTATGTCTTGATGAATCACCACGGTTTCGGAATCCTCATACTCTAAATGGGAGTGTCACAGATGTCGATGCAGAAATGGATACGATGGGTCACAGCTTGGCTGCATCTATGACAAACGATAGCTCACAAGGCTACTATGGATGTATCCAATACCGCGGCCACAAGTGGGTTGGAGACTTGAAGGATGCATTCATTGAAGTGTGGCGAGCTAACAAGAAGCAGCCTATCAGATACGTGAGTAGTGTCAATGGATGAAATTTCTGGAGTGTCATATGTGCTCACAGTTGGTATAGCAGCTGCTTCAAAATGCATGGTCTTGTAACCGTCTCCCAAAAACAATTGGCCTTAAAATGAGTGATTTTATTCCAGAGGAGGACTGGAAAGCTGCCAATATCCCGGATGGTATTCTTTCCTTTGATGCAGATTTATTTATGGATATACTCAGAAGATCCATGAAGATGACAGCAGAAGAACGATATCAGGAGTTTATTGCGCCTTAATCTTTCCTGTTTCCAAGTTGAGCATCCCCGTTCTCATGAGAGACCAGTAGTGTCAGGGCAGAAGTCATGTATTCTTGTAGTAAAGAGAATTTATTTGTATATTTATGTCCAGTCCCGTCGAGTCAGCCTTCGTCACACATATCGATTTAAGATCCACGAACGCTAATTCATGGCTGCGATCTAAACATATTCGGTGTTCGGTTTATCGATGGTCATCATATATTGTTCATACCTTTCAGTTATAAAACTTTAGTTATAAATAATATTTAAATATATCTTGATAACCCAAACCCGAAAGCTTAGATCTCACTGACAGAGTGTGTGCGTAAGACCAACAAAAGCGATCCTCAGCGTGGGAGAGTGTCCCAAATGCAAAGGAGTGTGGGCAACGGGTTTTGACTTATTAGGTGTGGTCAACTAGGGCTGTTGCCGTTTCGCCGATATTGCCGAAATTGACGATACGATATCGGCATTCCTAATGTCTGACGATTGCCGTGCGGCCCGACCGTGCGATAAGCCTTAGCTTCGATATCTAGGCGTGTCTCTATACCTGCTATATATGGTTTAAGATACTGGCTGCGTTCTACCTATATAAATCGCATAATCTATCTTGTGCCGATCAGAGGTTCCTCATCCACATCTTCCGTCCAACTCCGGTCCAGCAAAAGTGTCAATGTCCAACCCTCTCCCAACTGAAAACGGCATCGCTCAGCGTGTCGGAGATGCACCCAGCACCATCAATGCTGCCACCACTACTGAGGACGTGAGGACAGTCAGAGCGGCATTACGCTCAGTCCTGGCTTGATTCGCGCGCAACAACAGATCTTAATGTGGATATCCTCAAGCAGCAATACGCTGGGTATCTTCAGGGCCTGGGTCCTTTGCCGTTCGACCAAAAGAAGGACAAGCTAACGGTCTATGAGAAGCTGGCTCAGTTGGAAAACACTACAGAGCTGGTCAGGTATATTGATCAGTTCCCAGAGCTTAAATCTGCGCTCAGTGATACCGAATTAAATTTATATGATATTTTGTGGTTTTGCTGAGACAAATAGGCTTAGAAGGCGCCCCAACGGATGCGGCATTTTCCAAACTCCTAGACAACCAAGGCGATCTATATAAGGAGCTTATAGAACAAATCGTTCAACATCATATCACCCCACATCTTATGCCATTACGCCGTACCCTGGATACGCCCAATGTTCCCATGCTTCTTTTCCCTCGGACGCTGAACGGCAACCTTCGTCTGCGACTTCGCCCCTCTCTCTGGCAGGCATGGTCTTGAATTGTCATGCACGAATAATCACCTGCGACATCATGGTGCGCAATGGAATCATCCATCTCATAGATGAGGTGGTCCTGCCTCCACCGTCAATGCTGCAAGTGGTCTCACTGCTCCCACATGAATTCAGCATGCTTCAGCTCGGGCTACGTAATACAGGGCTGGAGAAGGCGATCAAGGATGCAGCTTTCTTAGGCGGAACCCTGTTTGCGCCCACCAATGATGCCTTTCACAAGCTTGGAGAGACTGCAAATGCATTTCTCTTCAGTGAGGTGGGAGTTACGTCTCTACGTGCATTACTCAAGTATCATATACTTCCCAATCAGACGTTTTACTCAAGTATCGGCTCCTCCTCCTGCGGCGCCACCAACTTCATCTCCGGGAATTACTTCCAATGATCCAAATCAGTGGATCATTAAAGGGAGGAAAACCTTTGTTCTTCATACCATGGTCACTGGACGTACCCTATCAATTGATGTATCACGATACCAAGTATTCATTGATACATACTTTAAGAGTCGTTGCTGTGCTAATGTTATGCGACCGTGAGAGCTGACCCAGCGTCTCGTCCATCCGGTCTAAACGATTTTCCATCCGGTCCAAACGAGTTTCCATTCGGTCAAAACGATCATTGATGACTCGGAGTATTTCTTGCAGTGGATCTCCACCTTGTCATCGAAGAAATTAGTTGCAAGAATTACCGAAACACATTACAACTTACGAACGGCCCTAATCCTTTCTTCCACGGATGTTAAATAACGGGTAGCATCTACCATTTCTTCAGGAGTAGGACGCATTTCTTCACTCAACTTTCCTTCTTCAATAAGTTTAAGATTAAGTTAGTCTAACCCGCAGATACTGTCGCACACAAATCAACATGCCTTACCGTCACGGACAAGACTCAGAGCACCAACATATGTCCTCGCTACAGCCAAATCCTGATCGGATGGAGGCTCCTGAGGCTGCTGCGGTACTCTTACTTGTACTGAAGCTCGTAGCTGGGGCAGAGTGATAATATGCTCGCCGAACATAGTCTTCTTGGAAAGTGTTGGCAGGACCGTCTATCAATTAGGGCTAACAATAACTTTCCGCGACAGCAAAAAATTTCTTATCGTACTAGAAATTAGAAAGTATTGGAAGACCCGAAATGAATAATATGAAGTTGTTGTAGAGACGGAAGGTATGGACGTGACGCGAACCTCTTGTTTACATCTCACAACTGCGTTGAGGCTGAATCGCAATCCGGCTATAAAAATGGAATAGCTCTTGGGTTAGGGTATTATGGACAGGATTTTGGCTGTGGAAGTCGCAACTAGACAACAAGAATCGAACACTTTTTTTCAGTCCACTTCCAAGACAATCGCAACACGCCACCTTGTCGATGTCCTCTCAAAAATACATCACTCGATATATTAACTATTTAAAAATCAATCTTACTATTTTTGGTAAATAAAAATGATAAGCTAGCGATATTTACTTGATTTTGTGAGGGCATTTTTACTGCGGACACAGAAATTGGAACTTGTCACGTGATACCTAAATGCAACAGACTACGCATTTATGCCATATTGCTTTAAGTGTGCTGCTGAATGCCACCTCGGAGCGTCGACAGCTCGACCGCGCAATTTTGATTTCACTTATTGCGGAGCGCCATTTACATCATATCATTCCTCAGCGACAGTTGCAATGCCAGCAAAATCGAAGACGCAAATTGGGAGGTAGGGCTGTTGACGATTTGCCGATTTGCCGATACTATAGCGACACTATATAGTCACTCGCAAAATCTCGCCGATAAAATTACGAATAAATATCGGCAGGGGGTTGATCTTAGCCTATATAGTATCGGCAAACAGTCGACTATATCGGTTATCGGCAGAATACCGCCTTAATTAGGATTAGCTCGTATTCCCGAGGAATCACGTGATAAGAACATGACTTCGCCTGATTCGACCGTCGGTTGACTCTCGGGAAACAAACAAATATGCGATTGTAAGGAGTCTGGAAGTGTTGGAAATTTACTAGATGTTACTAGATGTTACTAGTAGCTGGAGAGCAAGTAACGATATATTTAGAGTATTTTCAATTGAGCACTACACAGGACTCCGTAGTTTGAACGAATTAAGTGAATCCGCAAGCCAGACCGAAGGCTGGACGCCATGCGCGGCTTTCTAAAAGGTTAATGCCCTTGGTATCTTATGCCGACTCTAAGCGCGCAGTTAGCGTCTACGCATTAAAGCCGTCTGAACCATAAGAGAAAGTCTTCGAATTTAGAAGTCGAACTAAATAGTATTCTTTCAACATCCTTATTTTCTGATACTGCAAGGTCACCTTGGGTTCGCTGGATACAAGTAGAGATTTTGACATCATAGGCTCCTCCTAGGCAATTACAATGATGGCAATGAATTGTCGAAATTTGAAAGATTCACCGATTGGCAGGAATCTGCTATGTCTCCAAGATTACATTCGCATCCAGCTTGGTATTATGTGTGCTTGCGGCGCGATATTCCAATGAATAAGCTGGCACTTAGACTTCACCAACACGATCATAATGCAGCTTATGCGTATCTTCGCTCCCGTTTTACAGATTCGTACTGCACTCTCCGGAATTCTTCGCACTATCATCCCCGCATTAGTATGTGGCACGATTTGTCTGCAATACAGTGGACCACATCAACTTTAATGACTGTATGGGCGTCGCAATCGACACGAAATCTGTTGAATACTTCGCGGTTTGTGAATTTTAAGCAATTTTAGTCAACAATAAAGTGCACGTCAAGTGCAAAGTCCCTGGCACAGGTATTTAGTAAATCCTTCTTCACCATTTGTGTTTAGTTTTTAGCGATATAATTACATATACTAACTAATTCCGGCTGCTTGGATCGTCCACTTTTTGCACACATTGCTACCTAAATTAGATAAACGAAATTTTATTTTCACTCTCGCTATATCAAGCTTCCATCTACCACCTATCCCCAGAGGAATATCCATCTCTCATCAACATTAGTATTCTGATTTGGTTTGCGCTCATTGACTGCCTCCTGAGAGCCGCTAAATACCGTCCTTTATTAAATAAATCCAGGCCTTAGGAGTCGATCTTGAGGCTCTGCTTCCTTGTCACTACTATCATTGAGACCGTAACAGTCAAGTACACGACAAGGACAGGGAAGAAGAGAGTTAAGTTCTTGACCTGTCTGTGGGCTGTTTAGGCGTCTGTAAGGAATTGCGGAGAAAAGAGATGCGGATAATGATTCTAAGGCTACTGGCATGCAGGCTGAGGCAGAATGTTAAATTAATCTATGAACTTTATCCGTGCATTATATCGCCTAGCTGGCGATATCGTCTCGCCGTAAGGCATAAAATACGATGCGATATCGCAAACTGAGTCATAAAATAGGCAATAATATCCCCAGATTTTTTCTGGCGGCGATACGGTATTCGATATGGGAAAACGGGGCGATATCGTATTTGTCAGCCCTAGAACTGGTAGCGACTAGCATATGACGCTGGGTGGACCAAGCAAACCATAGCAACTTCAAATCGCCGGTGGCTGCTAACCGAGTCAGGACTCAGGAGGTGCAGACCCTGTGCGGCGGGTTTTGACATCATTTCCCCATTTGGAAATCTCTGCGTGGCCAATCATCACGTCAAAGTACTCCTGGCTTGTCACAACACTACACTCAACAGACAATATTGTAAGCAGCTTTTCGGTCTCTTGGCTACCTTCCTCCGGTAAAGTTTTGGCTAGCAAAGATTTCCGAAAAGGGGAAGTAGTACAACCCTGCATCTCGAAGATGTAATGTCTCGCCCAGCAGCCAATAATCCTGGACAGAGCCACATTCTTGAAAGATTCCGATTAACCCGTGAAACTATCAGCTGAATAAGCTGCATCGAACTTAACAAGACGGCCGAACACTTTGGACTTGGGAGCCATATAACATGCACTTGCTAAGCCCTGCAGTTAGCGGTCACATTGACGCTAATCCAGTATTACTTAAGAAATCTGCTCAACAATGTCAGCTCCAGTTACGGCAATTGTGATCTTAAATCTTCAGTCAGGCGCCGCCATTGAACAGCCTTTGCGTTACATTTTCGAAGTCTTCTCCAGGCAGGAAGGACTGGGGGCGGTGGGAGGAATCAGCAGAGAAAGTACAGCTGTTAATCGGTATGTGTCGAATCCCTCAATGTGAAACACAGATCGGACACTAATACAAATACTGCAGACTGGGATAATCTTGAATCCCACAGGAAGTTCGAAGCCTCCGGAGCTGATTACCTGGCCGTGGGAGGCATCTTGAAACCAGTACTCGTAGGACCTCCTTCTATGTACCACGTTCATTTCAGTCCTCACCCACCGTCAGCAGTACTGGGCGCCCCAGTAGTTGAATTGGCGACGTTCTTCTCACTTTCGGATACCTTTGAGACCGATATCACCAAATTCTTGTCCGTCTTGGAGAAAGCTGAGGGTTGCGTAGCTATCACTCACTGCTTCATTGATGAAGATCTGGCAAAAGAGGATGGGGAACAGAAAGGAAAAGCATATTTGGCTGCAATTGGATGGTCCTCTGTTGATGCGCACGAGAAGGCTATGACGACCAAAGAGGTCGCCGATAGTGTACATTTTGCTACTGGTGGAGCCAGCCACGTTGAGATACGCCATGTGAACTTTCAGGCTCTATAGATGTAGCTGCAATTCAAATTTGACGCTCTTCTGACGCCGGCTCTGTCGTATTGGTAAGTAGGACTCGGTGCCTGTATTATTATAGAAGTTCTTAGTAGAATGGCAGTACATAAGGCTACTAAGGAAAAGTGCTCCTCTAAGTAAGGTCTTTGCCATTTTGGTTTAAAGTATTAATAATTAAGTCTTTGTCATTAGTCCTCTTATGTTATAGCTAAATAGAATTAGCAGACGCTTAGGCTTCACAGACTCCTTTATTTATCATATGATATATAGTAGTTAGATTTAGGGGAAAGCGCGTGACTAGTAGGAAGGGATTCGTATGATCGATTCACACGATCTAGTGCATATAATAGGCCCCAGAACCTTTTGAGGGTCAACCATCTAAGCTAAGAGAGTGACTGATTTTGAAATAGGACTTCACAAACTGGAGAATATAATGCGTGGCGCCGGGATTTGATGGTGCCAGCGGTGCGAAGATGAGTAGGTTTGATCAAACTTAAACATTGGTTCAAATATCGACAAGATAGTGAAATTTTGAGACTATAATAATAGCCCTATTGCTTTTGCCCTCCAAATACCCGTGCTATGTCCAAAGCTATATTGAACTAAGAACGTTTGCTCCTCTGTGCCAATAACCACAAAGAGTATCATTTCTCGAAGAAACTCATAAATATCTCCTGCAAAGTCATTGGAGCAAATGAAAACTTGTTGTTATCCCAGGGTTCCGGGACAGCAGCATATGGAGTTCCAAACAAAGCTTTCAGTGAAAAAGCGAGTTCATTACCTGTGTCTTCACTCTGACCAGACTTCTCCTGAAGCTCCCTGGCCTCATTGAGAGGCTTAATATTACTGGTGTATTGCAGTCCTTGAACTTCTCCCAAGATCTTGATAGCATCTTTGACCTTCCAGTTTCCATTAGGTACTTGCAAAGTGCGTTCTTGTTTGCCTGGCGGCAATGGTATCAAGATTGATTCCACGGTGTATCTAGCTGTACTGCACATTGATTAGTGTCGAAAGTATGGCAAGCATAATGTGGGCTGCTTACTCAGCCAGTCTTGTGCGTTCACTCCTTGTCTAATGGATAATTTCTTGGCCTCTAACAGCCTGCAGCCTCTTTACCATCACGTCGACTCCGTGAGGTTTAACTTGAAGCCGCAGAAGGAATTTTGAGTATCTCTCCTGCGGCCTAATAGCCCAAATTAGATGTAGCTACAATAGTTGAGAGAGTTAGTGATCGAGAGTCAACAATTGAAGACTACATAACTAAGGTGTCAAAGTATCGGAAACCTGATTTTACAGTGTTACGCAATCGTAATTAAATTAGTTAACCAAACTCAACCAAACTCTTACGCAACCGTCTTGTTCAGTATGTCTGACAACAACGCATCTTTAACTAATGCCGTGCTCCAGGACTACCTGGACACAAAGCCAGCGGCGGTACAAAAAAAAAAGTCTAATGCATCCCAGCAATTATTCATTGGTACCTTACTAGCCCGTACTCGTCCATCACCGCTGATCTAAATCTTCAATTCCAGAAGAACAACGAGTATTCCGTGAAACGTAAAACTGGTCGAAGTGTTCAATCGCGGCTTGCCCAGGATACATGTCTCTACCTTGGGACCGTTACAGATCTCGGTGTAGGGCATAATTGCTCTGACAAACTTTGATCGATAAGATTTGAGTGATGGATCTGATAAAGATTTGGCGATGGCGTGCATGAAGACACATGTTCGCAACCTGGCATAAGTTCGCAAGTTCGCAAGTTCGCATCCAGGCTCCAGGTGCATTTACAGAACTGTGACTGTGCTGGCATTTTTAGGGAATATTCTGAGTTCAATGTGGGTGGTCAGGGCGTATCCCTTTAATTTTTTGTGAATCTAAGGGCATGCTAATCAATTCAGAACCTGTCTCTAAAAAAAACCGCATCTAGATAATCAAAATTCTATCCAAAACGTTGTTGCTAAGCACATGCAAACGCGTCCTCAAAGTAGTCTACTCTTCCGGCCCCGTTCTCAAGGTTATCAGCCACCGCGCGCCGACACGTATCAGCCAGCGACCCTGGACCGCACGACACAACTGCAACACTTCCGTTTGCTTCCGTGATGGTTGCTTCGATGACTTTGCTCATGTCTGGACGGTTACCATAATTGATAGGAACTGAAGTAGTCGCTGACACGCCGAAGACATGCTTACTTGACTTTTCTGAGTACTCCTCGCTTTCACAGCTAACCGATTCAACCTGCCCCAACCGTTTCTCATCACTCACATCCGACGTCGACGAATTCATCGACCTCTCCGACGTGACGAAAATGTTAATATCAGCAGACCCATCCTGTGCCAGCTCCTCTAACTGCTCCTTCACCCAATTCAACGATTCCTCCTCCCTTACCATCCAGTAAAATAGCACGTGCTGTCCGCTCCTTGCCCGTCGCTTCAAACTAAGGGCATAAGACATCACAGCCGTGACTCCGATCCCTCCCGCGACGAGCAACACGGTCTCATACCGCGCGACCGGATACGTCTTCCCGTATGGACCCTCAACCCAGACGCGAATCGTGTCATCCTTGCCAGTTTCATGAACTGCGCTCTTCAGGAGTTTCTGCGTCATTCCCGCCTGTGCCTTTGCGACGAAAACGTACGACCCATCGACTTTGTTCTCCATGATACTGAACGGATGCGATTCCCAGAACTTGTGGCGCATTACGTACAAGAACGCGTACTGGCCCGGCTGTGCCTTAAAATGGATTGCCGGCTTGACGATGAGGTGGGTTGCGTTACCATGTACTTTGATTTCCGCCTTGGTAGTCACGCCTGCGAAGAGTATGCGGACGATGCGAAGAAAGTGGTCGAACATCCAGATGGCGAGGGCGGCGTAAGTGTATTGATGGTACCCATGGTCTGCGAGGTGAGTGTGCAGACCGGGCAGGAAGACGGCAACAACGACGATGTGGCAAGCAAGGAAGAATTCGTACCAATAGTGGCGGAAGGGGTAGGCCGCTTGCAGCATGATCACGCCGGCGAGAATGAGGATCTGCTATGTTTAGCGAGTGGATATGGATAATGGAAATTGGTACGTACAATTATGCCCCACAAGTTTGCGTAGTCTTTATACATATGATCGCGGTAGTTCTCAAACCCGCCGTCCATGACGTAGTACGCTGTGAACCCCGCACCGTGAACAAGAGATTGAAAGAACATCATCTGTTGCATGCCGTTAGCACTAACTGATAACAGTGTCGCAGGTCTCAATGTATCTAGCCCACCCTTCCAATCCATCTATGGAACACGTTAAATGTCTCATACGGCCACCCTGTAACTGTCATCATGATATTATTGCGCCCGCCAAACAGAAATAAGGGAGGAATCATAGCCGTCGCCATGATGCCTGACCGGTTGGCATAGAACCGCACGACCTGGATGGTCCAGGTGTCGAAGTCAGGGTTCCCGCGGATAAAATTGTGGTCGACGAAGATCAAGATGACGTTGAGCAGAACAAACGCCACGACGAGGAGCGACTGCCACCTCAGTGGCATGACGCTGCACGAGGCGCCAAGGAGCCTGATGGACTGGACATGTTTTCCGTTGAATGTCGCTGGAATCATGACGTGTTTTCTGAATGAGGTGACGAGATGACCAGGTTTGCTACCTTTCCTGGGATACAACCTGAGCGTAGCGAGACGGATGAACGATGCAATGATCGGGATGACCCAGAAGAGATTGAGGACATTGCTGCCATACTGTTAGTTCTGTTGAAATCTGAGCCCTGATGACCGTACTGCATACCCGTAGTATTCGCTATGCACTTCATTATGGTTTTTTGTATCTCTCGCTCTCAAACCCAGCGCCAAATCTTCCGTGCCAATCAACTCAGACCGATGCGTCCGCTTCCTTGCTGCATCTCTCTGAACCATATCTGCCTTCAACCCTTCCTTCAACCTTTCCTTCAAGTACTCTTCGTACGTCCCGATCTTGACTCCATTGGCCTTGCACCACTGAGAGAAATACTTCCACGTCGGTTTCGCCACCTCTCGACTATCGCAGGCATTGGCGCACATTGCCCGCGCTTCGAGATAAATTTCGTCCGCGCACGTAAAATCGTTCCCTTTACACTTGGCTTCGGTCGCGAAGGACTCGAGGAAGGCTTCGCATGCGCTATGGCAGGGTGTGTTGGCGGCGGAGACTGCCGTAAGGTGTGCGAGCCCGAGGAGCAAAACGCCGAGGCGGGCGACGGACTTCATCGCGAGGGCCCTGAGATGTCATCAGAGCGATGTAAGGCAGAGAAGGTGCGCTGATATAAGTATGTGTTGTTTCAGGCCATGGAAAGCCAAAGCACACGTTAGTGTAGAAATAAACGCGTGCATAATCCTCGCATATTCCGTGTAGGGAGTAACGCGAAGTTAGTAGTTCGGTTTTGCCATTTGAATGTATACACGTGTACGCCTGCGTGTGAATCGTCTTGGCTGCACTAGCGCCACCCCTGAAGGGGTCGCTATTAACGCTCTCCCGCCGCATGATTCTCCGCGGGTCATCCCATCTCCGATTCCCACACACCAGTTTCTGTCCTGGAATTATGCCGCCGAGATAATATTCTCGAAACATATTTCAGGTACAAAGACGAGCAAAAAGGATGATGTCACCCAGTTTCAATAGCTCTTGTGGCGCTAC
>PPJX02000036.1:0-125559 GCA_003705915.2 Lipomyces lipofer | reverse complement strand
ACACGGATTTTTCGTCGTGACTCGAGGACTAATTCCTGCTAGCCCAACCATATCGTCGGATACCAGCGCACATTTATTCAGCTGTCTTTCAATAACGTGAACGACCTGCTTGCCGTGCGAAGAGAGCTCATGCCGTTGGCTGACAAGAACAAGAAGATGCTGGACGCGTTAGATGTATATGCAGGGGTTGCAACGTGAGTCTAAAATTCTGGACTCATTGCTCTCCACATGTGATAATACTAACCTCATAGTGCCGGCCTGGATTTGGAGGCAGATTTCCAGGAGTTTTCTATGCAGAAGCAGTCGTCGCGGGAGGTTGATGTCACAGATTATATTACCGATGTTCGTGAATATGATGTTCCATATCACGTTCGTGTATCGATTGACAAGGGTATGCATAATTACCTGGTCTGGTTCTCACAAACTAACATACTACAGATCTACGGATCGGAAAATGGTATGCGGTAGAAGCGATGCATGGAGATCTGACTATCACCGAAATGCCAAACCGTCTCACGCGTCCAGATCCGGTTGTCCTTGCCTTCGATATCGAGACAACAAAGTTGCCGCTGAAGTTTCCTGACGTTCTAATTGATCAGATTATGATGATTTCTTATATGATTGACGGCAAGGCATGCATAACGCCAGCGTGACGTCTCTTTGCCTCCTACTGACATTGTATAACAGGGATTTTTAATTACCAACCGCGATATTGTTTCGCAGGATATCGACGATTTCGAGTACACACCCAAGCCCGAATACGAAGGCGTATTCACCATCTTCAATGAAGCCAACGAAAAGGCATTAATCGAACGTTTCTTCGAGCACGTCAAGGAAACCAGACCGACCGTGATCGTGACCTATAATGGTGATTTCTTCGATTGGCCTTTCGTTGAGGGCCGCGCAACATACCATGGCATCAATATGTATTCTGAGATTGGCTTCCGGAAAGACAGCGAAGAGGAGTACAAGTCTTCATATTGTGTGCACATGGACTGTTTTAGATGGGTGAAGCGAGACAGTTATCTGCCGCAGGGAAGTCAAGGTTTGAAGGCTGTGACGACTGCTAAGATGGGTTATGACCCCATTGAGCTTGATCCAGAATTAATGACGAAGTATGTTGCGACAATTTGGATGGTGAGTTGTGAAAGTGTTCTAACGCTGGTTGACAGATATGCTGCTGAGAGACCACAGACGCTATCGGAATACTCTGTGTCGGATGCCGTGGCGACTTATTACCTGTATATGAAATACGTTCATCCGTTCATTTTCTCACTGTGCAATATTATCCCGTTGAACCCCGACGAAGTTCTTCGAAAAGGCACTGGAACTTTGTGCGAGATGTTATTGATGGTGCGACCATTCTAGCTAGCTATTTGGTTCTGGCTAACGTAATTGTCATTTCAGGTTCAAGCATACAAGAGCCAAATTATCTTGCCAAACAAGCACAAAGATGCCGATGAGCGTTTCTACGAAGGTCATTTGATCGAGAGTGAGACGTATGTTGGCGGCCACGTTGAGAGCTTGGAAGCCGGAGTGTTCCGAAGTGACATTGAAGTTGATTTCACAGTTGATCCTACTGCTGTGGATGGTGTAAGTGGAAACAAGTTGGTACTGAGTGCGTATTGGTACTGACTATAGGGACAGTTGCTGAAAGATTTGGATGCTGCGCTGAAGTTTTGTGTTGAAGTGGAGAATAACCAGAGTATTGAGGATGTCGTAAATTACAATGAGGTATGATGTTTTTTATACCACTGTGGTTACATTATACTAACACTCTGCAGATCAAGCAACAGATTGTTGACAGACTCACGAATCTCAAGGAAAACAATAAGCAGAGGGAGTGCCCCCTCATCTACCATTTGGACGTCTCATCAATGTATCCCAATATCATGATCACAAACCGACTACAGCCCGACTCAATGATCGATGAAGGTGACTGCGCGTCCTGCGATTTCAATCGACCTGGCAAGACATGTGATCGCAGGCTTCCCTGGATGTGGAGGGGTGAGTTCTTCCCATCGAAGAAGGACGAATACAACATGATCAAGCGCGCTCTGGCCAGTGAGACCTTCCCAGGCCGATACCGCGGCGCGTCACAACGAACTTTCCGCGAACTTCCCATGTCTGAGCAGAACTCTCTCATCAAGAAGCGTCTGTCGGATTACTCGAGGAAGGTTTACCACAAGGTTAAAGAGACCAAGACGATTGAGAAAGAAGCAATCATCTGCCAACGCGAGAACCCGTTCTACGCCGATACCGTCAGAGACTTTCGCGATCGCCGGTACGAGTACAAGAACAAGCAGAAATTGTGGAAGCGCAATCTCGAGGAAGCTTCAAAGACCGACTCTGCTGCAAGGGAAGAGGCGAAGAAAATGATTATTCTGTTTGATTCCCTTCAGCTCGCGCACAAGTGTATACTGAATTCATTCTACGGGTACGTCATGCGCAAGGGATCGAGATGGTATTCCATGGAGATGGCCGGTGTAACATGTCTTACTGGCGCGAAGATTATTCAGATGGCGAGAGCTCTTGTTGAGAAGTTGGGAAGACCTCTCGAACTGGATACCGATGGAATCTGGTGTATCTTTCCGAAGACATTTCCCGATAATTTCACGTTCGAGATGAAGGATGGCAAGAAATTGTTCATCTCGTATCCTTGCGTTATGTTGAATCATCTCGTGCACGCACGATTTACAAATCACCAGTACCAGACGCTCGTCGATCCTGTCAACTTCAGATACGAGACCAAGAGCGAGAACAGCATTTTCTTTGAGGTCGACGGCCCCTATCGTGCTATGATCTTGCCGTCATCCAAAGAAGAGGACAAGAACCTGAAGAAGAGATATGCCGTGTTCAACGGCGATGGATCATTAGCTGAATTGAAGGGATTTGAGATCAAGCGACGAGGCGAACTGAAGCTCATCAAGATCTTCCAGTCTCAGATTTTCAAGATGTTCTTGCAGGGAAACTCGCTAGAGGAATGCTACGGCCAGGTCGCCAAGGTGTCAAATCGCTGGCTTGACGTCATCGACTCGAAGGGTGCCACTCTCGCAGATGACGAGCTAATCGACCTCATTTGTGAGAATAGAAGCATGTCGCGAGCACTCGAAGACTACGGCTCTCAGAAATCCACATCTATTTCGACAGCTAAGCGTCTGGCCGAGTTCCTGGGCGACCAAATGGTCAAAGACAAGGGCCTCGCCTGCAAATACATCATCTCTGAGAAACCTCGTTCCGCGCCAGTTACCGAGCGCGCAATCCCCGTCGCAATCTTTTCTGCGGATCATCACGTCAAATCCCACTTCCTCCGGCGCTGGCTCAAAGACACGTCCCTCACCGACTTGGACCCGCGCGATATCATCGACTGGGAATACTACCGCGAGCGGCTCTCCTCCGTCATCCAAAAGATCGTCACGATCCCCGCAGCACTGCAGAAGATCCAGAACCCGGTGCCTAGAGTCAAGCATCCTGACTGGCTATACAAGCGTCTCGCGCGGCACGACAAGAATCGGCACCAAATATCTATGGACTCTTTCAAGTTGACGCCAATGTCTGATGTGACAAATATCGCGCAGATTATGGATTTGGAGGACATCACGACCGCGGGAGCGTTCTTACCCGCAGGTGCAGCAGCAAAGGTGCGGACCCCGATCGCGAGAGTCACGTCCAAGCGGAAGAGTCCACTGAGCCAGCAACAGAAAGAGGCCATCTCGATGAGCGAGATCGAAACAATGTTTGCGTCGTTACCGGCGAAGATGCCGTCGATCGATCTCGACTACGAAGGATGGATCGGGTATATGAAGCAGAAGTGGAAGATTCAGCGGCAGGCGCGGCAGCGGCGGAAGCATTTGTTTGGCAACGCGAGCTCAATGCACAGAAGCAGTAATAACGACGTCAATGGTTTCTTCAGGAACCAGGCAGAAACGACGTATAGCAGGCCGTGGCAGATCCTGCAACTCCGAGAATCGGAAACACCGGGAGAGTTGAGATGCTGGGTCATGATCAATAGCAGGCTGCATACCGTCAAGATCAAAGTCCCGCGGAAGGTGTTCATCGACTTCAGATGCAAGGATTTTCCAGATATTGATGTGTCGGATGTCACTGTCGAGAAAGTTAGCCACACCCTGCCAAACGGCAACAATTCGAATCGGTTGTTCAAGGTCACGATGCCGGAAGACTTCTATCTCAGTCAGCAGCAGGCAGCGGCAGGCGTTTTCACCCACCACAGCGTCGAATCCGTATACGAAAGTCAGATTGACTTAATCACGCGCGTCGTCCTAGACTTGGGCAACTCGTGTCAAGTCGATATGACCCAGCGCGGTGTGCTCGGCAAAGGTCTCGAGTCCGGCTTCGACATGTCGTCGCTGATAAAGTGCGTTGCGGGCAAGAACTACATGGCGGTCGAGTCCATGAAGGTGATATTCATGTACCACATTGTGTCGAGCGATCGTCAGATTTACGCGATATTCTCCTCGTTCGACGACCAGGCTGACGTGTACATCTACGAGTCCTCTAGACAGCAGCAGCAGCAGTTCCCCAACATGGAGAACGTCTATCAGGAACAACTACTGCAAACGAAAGAGCGTGGGCAGATCTCGGACTCGATGTTCAAAGTCCAGACGACACTGCGATTCAGCGTCGACCAGAGCTCGAACATGAAGAAGATCAGGAAAGCGGTTGCTGTGCGGTTGAATAATTTGTATTCCGACAGCAGCAGTCAAGCGGTGCTGGCGCTGATAAGCCCAAGACCGAAAAGCCTGGAAAAAGAGTTTTCGATCTTGCGGGAGATCCCCATCTTGCGATTCGATCCCTCGTCGGCGGACACTTCACTTCCGTCGCTGGGATGGCAGTTACCAGTGGCGCGGAGGATCGTGCTGCATTACCTTGGTCTTGGCACACGGATAGAGCAATTGCTGAATCTGGCACGGTACGCCAACATCCCGATAGGCAATCTGAAGAATGACGACGTGCGATTCCTCATCGATGTGCAGTACGCGAGGAAACTACAAGAGGCGAGCGTCATTCTGTGGTGGTCTCCGACACCCTATGCCGATCACGGCGGCAAAGAGAAAGATCAATCTCTCCTCAGCATCGAAAATATGGACATGCCTGTCGTCAATAACCCCTCCTCATCCGACTCCGTGTGCATCGAGATTTCTGTTCAAAACCTCACCATCAACACAGTACTCACGTCATCCCTCATCAACGAGATGGAAGGTACCGACAGCGCGAACCGAAGTGTTACGGGTACAGGTGCGTTGACCGAGAACGCGAACATTTCGTTCCTGGAAAACGCGTCGTCCGCGCCGGCCATCATCGTTCTCCGCGATCTGGTCAAGCTGTGGTGGGAACAGGCATTGCATCAGGACCAAAACGCGGATGTTATGGTAAACCACTTTGTCCACTGGGTGTCAACTCCTGAATCGTTCCTTTTTGACCCAATACTCCAATACCACGTCCGTAACCTCTCGCGGAAAGCGTTGCTGCAGCTGATGGCTGAGTTCAGGCGGGTCGGCTCCCGTATCGTGTACGCGGACCAAAATAGACTGGTGGTCCAGACGACGAAAGCCGCCGTGGGAAACGCGTTCGCTTACGCGCAGTATATCGTGAAGGCCATTCGCGCGAAGCCGTTGTTCAATTTTCTGGATCTGGAGATTCGGCAGTATTGGGATTACCTCCTATGGATGGATAACGTGAACTATGGAGGGTTTTCGTGCACGGACGTTGTACAGAAAGAGCTGCAGCAGTATGCTCTACAGATGCATTGGCAGATGAAGAGTTTCCTCCCCGTGATACTCCAGCGAGAGTTCCAGAGCTGGGTAGAGGAGTTTATGGAGAAGATGCACTCGGCAAAGGAGGAGGACCCGTCTTTGACAGGTACAACAGGCACACCCCGACCAACACAACTCAGAGTACCAAATGGCGAAGACGACTATTTTGGCAAGGATGTCATCAACTCCATGAAAAAGCGGCTGCATAAGCGAATCCAGCAGCTCATCCGCCGCCAGGCAGAGGCCGCCAACAACGACCTTGCGGCCGCGGAATTTGTGTTCCCCGAACTTCCTGGCTCGCACTTGGCGCTCACCAACCCCACTCTCGAGCTCGTCAAGTCGTTGTGTGCTGTTTTCGGACTGGCGCGGGATCTCAACCTCGAAGTTCGAATGCTCAGACGGGATTTGCTCAATCTCTTTGGCGTGCGGGAGTTCTCCGATGCCGGGGTATTCAAGAACCCAAGCACGTCCCTCAAGGTCTCCGAGATTTGCAAGTCCTGTCGTATGGAAAGCGAGCTCGATTTCTGCAGAGACGAGGCGCTCATGCCGCCCGTCTCGGCGGCCGATAGCGACGACAAGCGCGGAAGGGCTGCGACGGCATGGAACTGCAGTCACTGCGGACAGGAATACGACCGACTCGCGATCGAGGAGCGGATGATCAGCGAAGCCCAGGCTCTCGTGACAGTGTACCAAACCCAGGACTTACGGTGCGCAAAGTGCAGGCAGATAAGGTCCGACAACTTGTCGGAACACTGCGCCTGTTCCGGGTCGTGGGAGTTGACGATACAGTCGGGGGACATAAAGAAAAAGTTTGACGTGTATAAGAGGGTCGGAGACTACTATGGGTTAAGGATGTTGAATAGTTTGATGGGTAGCATTTAGGTGTATGATTATTTCCTGTGGCATTTTTTGTACTATAGAGGCAGGTGGGTGTATTATTATGATCAATATGACTTCCGAAACTAGCATTGTCTACGTCACTAAATAGAAACATTCGTAATTTCGGTATATGTAACCTGCACGGTACCTGATCGGGAGGGCACATACCCGATCTCCCCGGGGTCGCCAAGTTCAATTTGTTAGTACTTCCGATATCATCAACAGAGAACTAAAAGTAGACTTTCGGAAGAATCGTGCAGATCTCGCGTTGTATTCGCCTAAAAAGAGCAATTTGCTTCTGATGTAATTGTGGCACTTAAAATGCGCGATCTGTGTCCGCGGATTCGAGGGTACGTTCCAGATACAATGGCTGGAGGGCGATCGTCCTCAACAGTGAGATATATATCACTTATTGCAGCCTGATGCCCGATGCATTTCAGATGTGCGACATGTGGACTTCAGCTGTGGTGCTCGTACGACGGAATGATGATCGAGTGCTCGTTGTCGAGACGAACAGCAACAGCTCGGGAAGGACCGGCGGTCGGAAGGCGCGTACGCAAAACCGTATTTAGCCTCCTTACGCTAGCCACTTTGGGCTGTCGGCAACCTGCAAATTCGCGTATGCTGCGGCCTGAGTAACAGACTAAACTAAATATGTACTAGCGCAGGTTGCAGCAGCCAGTGCACAGCGAAGTTCAACAAGCGATGACAGCCGCTCCTATTTTCATCATGTCGTGACGAGGTCTGATTGATATTGGACAGCCTCCACAGTCTTTTACTCGTCGCTAATATCCTTTCGCGGACTCCTCCGTTATTCACCATGAACTGCCCAACTCGCGACCCGGAGCCGTCAGGCAACAGTTCGTTCAACCAGAACCCGCCACTGTACGACAACGAGTTGAGTACAAACTCGTCCGCCAACACCTTCGCCAACAGAGCAAATCGACGGAATCCTGACATCGACCTACTTTCCTCCGATGATGGGCCCATTGCTGGCTCCTCCACACATCCTCCTTCTGACTCCACTATCGGGGTTGGTGGCTTAGGCGGCTTGAGCTCCGGCCGTCGTTTCGATGTGGGTGGCCCTGCCTGGCGCTCTTCATCTCAGCAGACTGTCGAGCCTGCGCCGGAGTACGAGATGTCCGACATCAATATTAATTATCCAACAAAGGGCACCACTCCGATGTACTCTGTTACTGCTACTGAGCGCTACGTCGGTAGTCGTGGATCCGCCGCCAACAGCACCCCGCACTATTCTTTCTCTGGATCTGGAGTTAATGGAACGTTAAGCAGGCTCTTCTACGATATGAAGAGCATTTTCTTCAAGTACCTACGTTTTGTCGGTCCTGGTACGTATATCGTATTCTAGTGGTGTTACGATTTCAATGCTAAATCCATCGATTAGGCTTCATGATTGCCGTCGCGTACATCGATCCCGGTAACTACTCCACCGCCGTTGCCGCCGGTGCCATGTTCCGATTTAAACTTCTTTTCGTTGTTATGCTCTCCAACATTTTTGCGATCTTTCTACAGTCCCTCTCCGCCAAACTCGGTAGTGTCACCGGTCTCGATCTCGCCCAAAACTGCCGCGAAAACTTCCCGCGCTGGCTTTGCATCATTCTTTACATGTTCGCTGAAGTTGCCATCATTGCAACCGATTTGGCGGAGGTCATTGGTACTGCAATCTCGCTCAACATCTTGTTTCATATTCCACTCGTTGCGGGCGTCGCGATTACGATTGTGGACGTGCTGATTGTGTTGTTTGCGTACAAGCCCAATGGATCGCTCAAAGGCGTGCGTTGGTTCGAATACGCCGTTGCAGCACTTGTTTTGGGCGTCGTCATCTGCTTCTGTGTAGAATTGAGTACAATTAAGAATACGTCTGTCGGCGAAGTCTTAAAGGGATTCCTCCCATCTAAGACAGTTGTCCAAGCCGAAGGTCTCTACTACTCTTGCGGTATTCTCGGCGCGACGGTCATGCCTCACAGTCTCTACCTTGGCTCAGGTCTCGTTCAACCTAGACTGCGCGACTACGACGAGAAATCAGGCAATTTCACAGCTAACCCTAGCGACTCTTTGGATGACCTGAAGTACCGTCCCTCGCTCGCCGCTATCCGCCATGCCCTCTCCTACTCCATCGCCGAGCTCGCCATCTCCCTTTTTACGTTTGCTCTCTTTGTCAATTCCTCCATTCTCATCGTCTCCGGCGCGACCCTCTCCTCTACGCCCGGCGCTGCCGACGCCGATCTCTTCTCCATCCATGACATGCTCTCCTCCCAGCTCTCCTCGGCGGCCGGCACAATCTTCGCGCTAGCCCTCCTCTTCTCCGGACAGTCTGCCGGTATTGTTTGCACTCTCGCGGGCCAAATGGTCTCTGAAGGATTTCTCCATTGGTCAATGCGGCCCTGGCTCCGTCGTCTCATCACACGCAGTATTGCTATCCTCCCATGCATCGTCGTTGCCGGCTGCGTTGGTCGCCAGGGTCTTGCGGAGGTTCTTAATCTGTCCCAAGTCATCCTCTCTATCCTCCTACCCTTTGTTTCGGCGCCTCTCGTGTACTTCACTTGTCGCAAAAAATATATGCGTGTTCCTGTTCTCGTGACTCCCGAGACCGCGACACCCGAGCTCGCCGATCCGGATGACGATACGACTTCGTTTGAATTCGGAAGACGCGAGATGGAGTACGTCGATATGAGCAATAACAAATGGGTCGCTGCAACGGGCGTACTCATTTGGTTGTTTATCAGTGGACTTAACGTGTACGTACAGACTCAGCCTGTGTAGTTTTTGCTTTTTGTGGCAGTATACTAATGTGTGCTTTAGGTATCTTATCGTCCTCCTTGGGCTGGGCCAGGCGTGAAATTCATTTTTATGTTGCAGTCAATATCCTTGTTGCAATATCGAAACCAAATTGGGTATATGAATAAATTTTATAACTTTCCTCTTTCCCTCGCTTTTCCTTTTGTTATAATAATTCGTCTGTTTTTTGAGAACCTTTTTCCTCGAGTGTTCTGAAAGTTGGCCGCGGGAAAACAAGAAACAACACATTTTTTCTTATCCTTCTTTCTATGTTTAATTTGTGTCTTCATCTTTTGTGGTGTCACTAAGGTTTCAGATTTTGTGCTATTTAGATTAATACTACCTTTACTTTTAAGGCGCAAAATGAGGCATTGATAATAATTAAATCGGCATTCGCTGCGTATGTATGTGTGCGTGTGCATGTTTGCATGTGTTCTATTAGCAGAAATCGTGGGTCGCAGATACGTACAGTACCGTCTATGTTGCTCATATGTCGGATCAACTATTTCACGTTCACATGAAAGAAACTTTTGCACCACTAAATGTCGTCACAGTCACAACCTCTGTGTCGTTAAGTAGGCTAAAGGAGCTGAATAAAAAGAATATGACGAGCTTATATTCTGGTTATGAGAAACACGTGCATCCGACTCGGCCAATATTGCCCGCTCTCCTGGTCGGGCAGAATCAGCAGCACACCGCAAAGATATGCAAGCAATGGCTTGAAGGGAAGCGAATTGAGGCACTAGGTTGGCCTCCAAATGCTCCGGCTCTCAACCCAAGTGAGCATGCATTGACGCTGTTGAAATGGACACTGGCCAAACTTCACCCCGACGTCAGGCAGACTAGTCGAGGGCGAAATTGTAGACATAAACCACCAGTGTTTTGCCATTGGTCTTTTATCGAAACGGTATACCTCGACAATTTGGAAACTTTGTATGTTCATAATTGTACCAATAACATAAATTTCATAAATGGACTGCGATTTTCCAAGTTTTGACGTACCCTTTCTTTCGACATTATATCTTCGGGGTGGTTCACGGACTACTATTGTCCAAACCTCCCAATTACGGAGGACCGCAGACTACGCATCGACGAACATGTTTGCGCGATACTGCATATCCACCACTGAGTTTGGTTTTATCGGTGTGTTAGTGTTCCAAGATTGTAAAAATTTCGAGAAATCGAGTTTTACAGGACTGGATCTATTCTTGGATCGAATGTGCCGCGACAATTGACTTACGAAGAAACGAACAACGGTCATTCGGTGGCTACGATTATTGATATACTTTATTCGTGACACCGTTAAATTGGAAGATATAAAATGAGTGCTAGGTCGGTCATAGTGCGGACGCGAAGTTCTGGGTTTGTTGGTGCTCCCCGAATATGCGCACATCATATTACGACGATTGGGCCGATGCAGCTGGCAGGCTGTGCCAATGCAAAGCATGCTGTGACAGCTGGGAAGAGGTATTGTTCATTTGCATGATTGACAGAGCGGGGGACTAGTCTAACTGGAATCGTGCAGCTTCACATTCCCTTTACGCAGCTTCACATTCACCCGTGCGGCCACCAAAAAGAAAGCGCACCACAAAGCCACTGATGGCGAGAACGAAAACAGCAACGGCGAACAGGATATTATTGTCGCGCGATATGACCCCGAGAAATATGTCCAATCGTGCGAGAAGATCTTGAGAGAACTTGAGCTCAAGATCCAAGAGCTGCGGATGGGCAAGGCAACAATCTTAGGGCTTAAGAGACTGAAAGTCCCGATAAGTGGAAAGCAAAAGGTTTCCTTGGAGCATTTAGCGGATATAAGTGAGCGACGTGGGAAGGAGATCGGGGTGTCGGTTTACGATCCTGATGTGAGTGTTCCTCTCCTCGTATGAAAATGCATTGTATTAATTCGGGCTGAAAAATAGCAAGTACGACTCATTTCCACGACAATTCTGGGCGCGGGACTAAATATGAACCCACAAGTCGACCCTACCAATCAGCAATTGCTGCTCATCCCAGTCCCTCCGCCGACGCACGAGTCACGTAAGGAGACCGTGAAGGCGATGCGCTCAGCTGTTGACTTGGCGCGCTCGTCACGAAAAGTGTCGATTCAACAGCAAAGAGAGGTCGCGCTGGAGGAGATAAAGCTGATGAAGAGAGCAGAGTATGGAAAGGATGAGACGAGAAAGTTAGAGCAGAAAGTAGAGAAGGTTTGCAAGGAATTTACACAGAGGTTGGGGGCTATTTTTGAGAAGGCGGAGAAGGGGATTATGTCGAGTTGAGTAGCGCAGGATGTTAAAAGGTGGTAAAATGGCCACGCTGTGGGTGCGATTTAGAAAGAACTTAATTTGCATGAAGTATTGGAATCCCAATGATTGTGGGCTTTGTATATTAGGGTATTTCCGTGTAAATAAGCAAGTGTAGACTTTACAGCTCTCTATAGGAGCATTGTGAAATAAGTATTAACTAAGGACGTCAGAGAGATTTCAAAAGGATGGACATCGAAAGCCTCGACAAACTCCGTTGCCCTAACCCCAGTTAGCGGCACATGTTGCTTTACGTCTCCGAACAACTTTGGATAGCATCGGCTGGCAACCGATATATCGGTCAATGGGCACTTCCGTCTATTAACTGTCCAATAATGTATTTTGTTTTGCACTTCTTGTAGATTACTCTCAACTGTATCTATACTTACAGTACATTTCGACGGGAATTTTAGTCACGCGTCTGTATTCCAATGGAATTACTATCCTATTATTCTTAGATCCATTCTGATCGTCCTGTATATATGTGCTGTAGACCAGCTTGTCACGTCGATACAACTACCAAGTGTTCCTGCAGCATTGACGGATTACAGATGGGCCAAACCTTATCCAGTCACAACAGTTCCGCTGTTAAACTCTTCTTCAGACCTCAACATTCTCGCGTCAATCCACCCTAACGATCCCAACATACCGCATCTTTCTTGGAATAGTAGTAGAGGGATACTATTATGCTTCTATTGCCGTGGATAAAGGATATTCTACATTGCTCGAATATGGAAGACGCTTCGTTCTCCTACCCATTTGATCGGTGAGCGGGTCGCCTATTGCCATGATTCAGGGGAGAAGCCGAAAAATGGGGGAGAATAGCGATCAGGCCTAGAAACGACTGGCGGAGGTGCGTACGCAGCTACAAGTGGCTACTATGTTGAAAGGTCCGGTTGATTAGACGAAAGATTGGACGAGGCGCGTACACAGAATATGTTGACTGATTTCAATGATAGTAAAGTTGCGCATCCTAACGATAACGTTAGAAAGTGCACGGGTGATTCTCGCGCGGAGGAGAATTGCAATCGGAAGGTGAACCCGTAGAATTGGCGCCTCCGCGACGACAGCAGAACACGATCTTTCGAAGTCGGAGAATGTCGGTGTCTGCCACAGAAGCCGGCTCCGAGGCCAAAGAAACTGATGCCCAAAGGTACACGTATTCGTACGGCAACATAGACCAACTTATCAGACGGGCCTGCATACGACTACGCTTGTCCGGTTTTGTGATTCGGATTTCTCTGAGGCTGAATTGTGCTAATGCTGAGGTAAACAAGAAGGACGACGAAAAGAAAAAACCGCAGTATCAGCACCAGTTCGAAACTTGGAATGCTATGCTGAATGGCGGGAGAATGTGAAATTTATTTTATGGCTATGCTCTTATTCTAAGTCGGATGCAACTGCTTTTCAGATACCAGCGTTTTTGGTGGCAAACAAAGACGGAATAGCTTTTTCAGCAAGGGGTAATCGTTTGGTGATGCCACTGTGAATGATTCTTGATATCAAAGTGTAATACAATATCGTATTCTTTGTCATTATTACCGTTTAGCGCGGACAGTATTGGAGTCGGTTGTGTACGTGATCAGTTTCCAAGCAGGCAAGCAACAGACACAAAAAGAACCAGCTAAAATGTATAAGTCACAGAATCTCCTCAGAGTCACCTTATCCTGTTAGTCTCATTAAACAAGTTCAGTAACACAATTCAAGGATCACCATCCTCCAAGAATTCTCCTAAACGAGTTTGACATCGAGGCGATCGACGAGAGCGTTGCCTGTGCCCAAGAATCCTCTCCTTGGTTGTCATCTGCCAGATTACCTAAACGCTCTAACCTATTGTGCTGAGATTCCGTGTCGCCAACGGGAAAGAAATACCTCTCTTCGACTTCACGCGCTAACCTCTCCTCCCGTATCCGCTCCTCCGGCGAGAACTTAGTCTCCGAAAAAGGCTCGAGTGTGTGCTCCAGTGACAAATACCTATTCCTCCATCTTCTCCTCGAACTTGGTCTCCTACCTGGTTTGCCGTAATTATAACTCTCATAGCCATAACTCGGCAGTCTGGTACTCGATCTATCACTCTCTGGAGTCGGGGACTTTGTTTCCATTGGAAGTTCCATCTCGATTTCGATTTCAATCTCGAGCTCGTCTGTCCGGCTCGCGTTCGGGGATGGTGGCGGAACTACCGGTGAGAATAGTGCAGGCCTAGCAGTAGGTGGACGGCGGGACAGCTTCTTCGAGTTTCCGCCTGCTTGTTTACTTGTGCATGCTCTTTGAACGCTGCAATTCTCGTCGGTAACTGCATCGGAACCATTGGAATCGGAGCCGGATCCGCACCGTGTATTGAGACCAAGCAGTGCGACGTTAACAGCCTCAACATCAAGATCATAACAATGAGCTCCAGTCGGCGACCAGAAGTCCGGAGTCGCGGACGCACCGGGATACAATCCGAGACTGCGTACAAGCGCACGCATATCTTCAGATGGCGGTATGGCATTCGGCAGGGAGGGCAGATTATCGGAAATCTGTTCGGAGCTGCTGTCGCCGTTCTCGTTGGAGCTCGACGGGACGCAGAGAGTGCTGCTGTGTAATTCGGTTTCATAGGTGAACGATGATATTACTGAGCTGTTCGTATAGTGTTAGTAGGAGACGACCCACAGAATTATACTCAGAACTTAGAAGCTAATAAATCTCACTTGGAGTCCATATCGACAAATAAGAGAGTATTTGGTATTTCGAATTGCAAGTGATGCGATGAATATCTGAAAACAACCTGCCTATAGACACGTACTAACACCTGTACTGCAATAAGGTCGTCACTAATATTCCAGTATAACACAAGGACACTGCGTGTATAGAAAGTAAAAATGAATACGGTGTACTTATAAAACACGCAAATTAATAATCTGACTGATATATTCTCGTAGAGCATCTCATATTTGATATGAACGCGGTAAAGATTGGACATCGCCGGTCTACCCAGACTCCACAGTTTTACATCCGGGTAACCCAGACCTAGCAATATATGAGGAGGTCTCAACTTTATCGTAGTTCCATATTCCTTGAAATGCGGCAAGTCTTCAACTTTGACGTTAGTACGTCTCCGGTCGGAGAATTGCTCGCGGCTTGAGGTTAGATTTCAAATTTTGTGAGGATTTTAATTGCATTTGGAGCCCAAGAGTCGCTTTCTATATCCCAGTTTTGGCGCTGCTCCTGGTGGCTCACGGCTAACGGCCCGCATGTCGGTCTCAGAGCCAAGTCTAGTCTGACCCAGGATTTCGGTTATCGCTCGACGGCACGGCTTCCATAATTGTCATGTACGGTCGATATATGTTCGAGGTTGACCCGCGTGATCCAGCGGGTGCAAACTTTCAATCGGGGAATTGGTATACATTGGAAAAGCCCATACACTACGGATTGGCTTTATTAGAATGTATTGTGAAGCCACTGAAAGGTTATGCAATTGCTAGGTAGGTAGTAAAATCGTAAACTTGACCCGGAACATGTCACCGCCGCAGTGAGTGCATACAACCGGGATATTAAGAGCTGCGAACACGGAAGGGGGCAGAGCTACTCTAAAAAACAAGCCATCCGTCATCGCTAGGAAACCCTTTTGCATATCATGAATTCTGTGCTCGGTTTCGTCACAAATTCAATAGCTTGGTTGGCTAAATAACTATATTTTGTTCACATCTCTCTGGTCGCATAGTTACCGGGGTATTCGTCCCAATCGTTGCTCAAGTCGTCGCTGCCGTCGGTGTCCTGTTCTTCTCCGCATCTGCGCTGGGTCGGCACCGGCGTCGCAAAATATTGCACCGCGTTTACTACATTCGAGATCGACTTCTTATAGCGAGAATTGCATTACGGAGTGAGAATAGACGAGTCGTTTTCGTCTCCATTGGATGAAATTTAGTCTGTAGTCATGGTAGAATCCGCCTGCTTACTAGGCACGTTGACTAGTTGCTAACGTACCTTCTTCCTCAAACAGCTCAGGACTATAGTCCTGGCCCTCTTTCGGGGTACCAAATATGCCAATGACCTGACACCAGCACATGAGCTCTATCGAATTTTCCAACGGTACGCAGTCACAGTCGTCCGCTCCCCGCAGTCTTTCATTCTTTGGTCCGCGACGCTCGCCTTAGCGCTTTCGTATCCGATTCTGCACGAGGTACTCACTGCATATACGCCTATCCGACATACCTCGGTCTCAACTTGGCTTTCGTGCGATAAGAGCGTACATTCATTCTTCATGGACTTCTCCGACGGTGCTCCAGATGTCGCGGTCAAGCAGGCTCGGATCCGGGGACGGCACGACGCAGCACTTGCGAGGGACGTGCTTGATCTCATGTGGAGAGTGCAGGATCGCTTAGTGGATGGCATACCGCTTTCGGAATGCGTGTTGTTGTCACCAACGCTTTACTGGGACAATGCGCCTGAGCAGTTCCGGACCGACAACGACGTGCTGTCTACCGTAAATGCGCGGACAAAAGGTGGTGATGCAAATTCGGCTTCGTCTACAATTGTGCCGGAGACCGTGTTTTCGGGAATACGGTTCATTGGTGGGAGGATAGTCTCGTGCGATGTTCTGATTGTCTCGCTGTTTTGTCGCTCAGAGGCGTCGTCGTTAAATCAAACTGTGCATGAAATATGGGATTACAATCTTCGCGAGTTAGAAAAAGCTGCATCAGACGGATTGATCGGAGAAGTAGATTTTACTATGAAGAGGGCAGATGGCAGAAGTAGTATAGCACAGTTACATCGGATTAGTCCGATGTCGTCCAGTGAAAACTTATTACTTGCGAGTGGCTACTTAGCAACGTTCCTGTATGTCGTGATGTCACTTAAGCGGATCTATTCTGTTCGATCTCGGATAGGACTATTCACTGCATTCGCGGTTGAGGTAGGTCGCCAGTTGAAGCTTAAGGTTGTGCGGGCATCGCTAACAGACATAGATGGCTCTATCAATGACTTGTGCTAGCACGGTGCTTCACTTCGCCGGATTCGATACGTCCATGATTCCGAAACAAGCATGCCCTTTCATCTTCATGGTCGTCAGTACAGAGAACATGTTCCGATTAGTGAACGCACTTTCATATACGCAGCCAGAACAACCAGCAACAGTCCGCATCGGTTCCGCGCTTGGTAAAGTGGGATTCTTATCTACAGTTACCGTCGGATCGAATATTGCTTTCCTAATGGTTCCGATTTGCTTCTGTGCTGCACCGATTCGACAGTTCTGTGCGTTTGCAATCATTGCTCTACTTGTCGATTACTTCCTTCACATGACGTATTTCGTAGCCGTTTTGTCAATCGATGTGCGCAGACTCGAACTTGAAGACCTGATACAGACAAGCTTGGTTTCTACGACAAATGAGACAGACGAGTCCGACGACGACGAAATGTTTCTCAAAGTCCGCACCTCGTGGAATCCGTTGCCGAAGATCTCGAGTTTCTTTTCGCAAGGCGACGTCCCAACGACGACCACAGCAGGCACTGCAGTTACTTTATGCTTCCTCATTTCCATGCATTATCGTTATATGAGCCCAATGGAGTACTTCGCTCTTACCAAAGATTTTTCGTGGAATCACCTATATGCGAGTCTGATCGCGAGTCTGATCCATGGAGTAAACTCCGCCTCAATCGTCCTCAATTCATCATCCACAACAACCTCGACATCAATATCACCTTCACGGTTATCAGCACGACCACATTCCCACGAGTGGTTTCTAACGACGCGCCTTTTCGACGAAGACTTACTTTCGACTCTTGTCCCCCATCGTCGTTCGTTTTCCGTTGAGCTTTTCGAACCAAGCTATTTCACATTAAAGTTGGCCAATCGAATTGATGATTTCGCTTCCGGAAACTCGTCCATGGTTCCTTCTGTAGGTTATATCGCGCAGTTTTTAATCGTGATACTCTTGACGTTAGGGGGCACTGCTCTGATGCTCGAATACCTGCTCCGCGACGTCCGAGACGAACACTTCTCAGATCCCCGCTTCAGTTCCGCGCCGGTTTTCGTCACGAAAGATCTTTCGGGCCACCACAGTCTCGACGTCGTGAAACTCACAGCCTCCTCAAACGGGGTTATTGCATCAGTCGGACTTGATCACAAAGTTCTACTCTGGCAGGCGAACTCGTGGCGGCAGCAAAAGCCTATAAAAGTGCCGCTTCCTGCGGAGGCGTGGCCGGTAACATCGATAACACTAGATGCGGACGGGAAGTTCCTGGCTGTGTGTGCAAAGAAGGGGACGGTGCATTGCTGGAGCATCGCAACGTCGCGGTTCGTCTGGTCTGTTGAACTACCAGGTCTGGCGAATGCTGCACCGATGACAATAGTATTCCTGACCGAGAAAGTTCCTGGGATGGTCACACGGGTGAACCTTGTGGTCGTGGCGCGGAACGGAATGTTATATCAGATCGCGACGGATTCGGCCGGCGTGGTATTTGAGCACAAGATATCCGATAGGCCCATTGCGTCTGCTGAGAAGCTGTTCACACCGAGACTGCCGAAGCGGATCGTGTCAGCAACGAAAGAAGGTGGAGTGATGATAACAACGCTAGTGCGTACAACATGGATGACGCATGCGCTGCAGCTTCGCCCGAGTCTGATCGCCATGCTGGAGGAACGGACCGCAGACTATGAGCATCCACTAATGTCATTGACAGCCCCATCCTCTACTGAGCTCTACAACATTATCGCGCTCCCGCAGGTTGGTATGGTCCTCCGCGCTAGAAGCATATCTGTGGAGCTTATCGACGTGCAAACCGGCACGATAGTCAAGACGTTTCCTATTGCTCAGTACCGGAAAGGCACGTTGAACGCGTTCCACGATCACACCCAGCACTGTCCGTTCTGCGGTTGTTCGACTATTCAGACGCTATGCATCCTGTATTGCGAGCGTGAGAGCGGTATGTTCATAATGCACTCGTTTACAAATAGTAACCGCGCCCGACGTAATATCTGTCTGCGTGTGGAGCGTGATCCAAGAGAAAAGCGTTGTGTCGGATTTGAGGGCGTGATGGAGCGGCAGCATTGGTTGGAGGACGTGTCTGGCTGGGAGGTTACCGATATTAACGTAGTGATGGGAATACGGAGGAAAGGTACCGCTGGCATAGATGTGTCCGGTAGTAGAGATACTAATATGAGTTCTGGACTACGACTTCGGACAGCGAATGGTGCCGTGAATGGAAGTGCCTTGTCAGCAAATGCACATGGCCAGACGGTGGAAGACCAATGGGAGGGCTGGACCATGAGCATGGATGGAACTGTGGGCACGTATGGGCTCCGGCCAGAGGAGGAATATCGACATTCGAAGCTTGGGCGTTACACTCGGTCAAGAGCGCGACGGGTTAGACAGTCGTCATCAGATGATGATCACGAGTATGACGCAGATACTTCTCCCTCGACTCCTCGAGATCATGGGCGACGACATCGCCGATATCATCACCAACATCGAAATGAGCAGGATCTTCTAGTATCTCACATAGGTCCGGTTGCGAAACTGGGTCACCGGTCGACTGTCATCGGGTTTGGAAACTCTGTGAAGATGCTGTATTTTGGATCAGAAGAAATAATAAGTCCGAATGATGCAGACGTTGATGAAGATGTTGGACTTGCATATGTTAGCAGACGGCGCAGAGCAACACGGAGATCCAGCAGTCAAGGTAGTTTTGGGTCTGCTGCTGGAAGAGGGAGTCCAAGACCTTCGGGTGGATTAAAGGGTAGAGGTCTGATGGGTGGGGGATTGATGGGCGGAGGGTTGACAAGTGGACGCGCAGATGGGGAAGGGCGGAGAGGAGGGTTGATGGGTGGAAGTGCAAGGGTCAGAGTGCTGTAATATATATATACGAGCAAGGATCAGAGTGCTGTAATATATATATATACGATTCCGCTTCGATTCCTTGAATTTTTGACATCATTTGTTATTAGCTGTCTCTCAGTTACCTTTCTTCATGATTGTATTTCTATCATATTGTTTTTGTACTATATGTCACATATTATACATCCTACTCTTACAGCTTTACAAGAAACTTCCTCATCAATCCAGTCTTGCAGCCTCCCAGGCTAGCTCCTCGGAGTCAAATGTCCACTTCTTCTTGTTCTCTTTAGTATTCCTTAACAAATCCCATTTATACCACTCTAGTCTCTGTTCCGCCCTAGCTCTAGACTCCAGCGCCGCCTGCTTCTTTCTCTGCATCTTTTTCCTAATTGTACTAAACGAACTTTTGGCTTCATCAAGAAACAACGGCTCAGTCGCAATTTTATCCTTCATCTCCACATCCATGCTCTCAACCTGCCTCTCCCAGTCATCCTCCATGGCCGCATACCACCTCATGACATCTGCATGCTGCAGCTGATCGAGCAGCTCCTGACCCTTACGCAACCGCTTCTTCAAGATGGCACTAAACCGGCGATCTTGCGGCCACGGCATTCGCAGCAGTGACAACCTCATCGGGCCCTGCATAAGCACCAGTCTAGGGAGGCCGGGCTTGTGGAGGTAGAATCTCCTCTTGCGCTCCTTCAAGAACGCCTTCCGCTCGAGATGTAGTTCCCACGCGAGGTCTCGCGCCTTGTCATCGGGAACGCCGTGGATCCGGCACCGTACGGCGGGTAGGAGCCGTCGGATGATGTTTAGCTTCGTATGGGATTCCTTGAGGACAGCTTCCTGCTCAGGCGTGCGTTCGGGGTTGCGAACATATTTGAATTTGTTGAACTCCATCCTTTTGCGGAACCGGGCGCATTTGTGGGATAGTGTTGAAAGGGCGTCGGGCAGGTGCCGGCGGGCTGCGCGACGGAGGAGCAGTTCAGTTTCGTAAGCGCGTTCGAGGATTATTTTGCACTTCAGGGCAGAAACGAGTGGCTTGTGGCGGCGGAAGGAGCGTATGATTTTTTCTTTGAGGAGGTGGGCATCGTGATCGGTGAACGGTAGGGTCTGGGTGTTGGAGTTTGTTGTTGCGCGGATCAGGGCATTGCTATGGCGGAGGAGGGCACGGTAAAGATTTAGGACTGGCCGACGGTGTGCAGATAGCTGATTGAAAGGCTGGACCATGATGATGAACGGGCTTGCAGAAGGCCAGTGAAAATTGGTACTGGTCGGTGTCCGTTTGAATTCGTTGTAGCGACGGAACCCCTGAAATTTTCGTCACGATCTCGAGTTTAGACCTCGCGCGATGCGTACCCCACTAGTTTCTATGGAATACACAATTGCAAGACGGCTTAAATAAATCCGTTAATTTAATTACTGTTCCTTACATTACACCAGATGCGAATTATTACAGAAATATTTAAACCATGTGTGATGCAAACGCATGCATGTAACATTCGAAAGAAACCCTTCATCATCCTTGACATCTTATGAAAATCGCAGACGTGATATATATGCTCATGTTGTAATTTTCGAATCACGCGCGTTAGAAACAATATGCTCTAAGCTCCAACTAGCCTTCATCTTTTCGATTCTTAAATTTGAAATAGTTTTACATTGTCAATGAATGACCCTGTCTAGTACGTCACACCCTCTGGGGGCTGTGGGAGCTTTCTGTTCGATCCACTCGCCATTTCCCTATTGGTACGTTAGCCATATGAATGACGACTGGAATTTAAGCACAACAATCTTACTTTCTCAGTTCTAGCAATACTGTCTCCATGTTGTAGTCACGCCTCCACTGTGCTAGACATGCTAGTTTAGATGACTCCACCTAGAACCAAACATTAGCCCCACTAAATAACCCAACAGAATAAAAGTCTTACTTTTCCATTCGATTGGTTGACGCAGGGTAGATTGACTTTCGAAAGGAACTGGACTGTCGGTGGCACATCAGGATAGTTAGGTCCACAGTGCAGCTTCAGACTGTAGATGCGGTTCTCATGGACACTCTGCAATGAAGTAGAAGATTAGTATAACACAGCCTTAATTAGCTACTCTGACAAAAAGAGACCACAAGGTACTCACGTGCGGTGGGCCCAAGATAGTTCCGTTCCACTCGGACATTGTGATGTCGTCGCCATCTGTAAGACCGTACGAGCAGGCCTCTGCACCAAGGCCCTTCTCGCCCTTCTCAAGTTCTTCTAGGAGACGAAAATTGCGGGGACTGTAGTGAGTGTTAGGAGACTAACAAAATGCTGGGGATCGCTGAGGCCCTATCAAGAACCTACGATGAATTCTTGAACTAAGAAGATCAACTCACATTTTGGCACTCATCGTAATTAAAGAGAGCTATTTAATCAGTAATATGTCACCCAAACAGTACAAACAAAGGCAGGAGTAAATGAATGGGCATCACTCGGCGGGTCTTAATCATCGGACGACCGAGGCTGCCAGTTCGCAAAAGGCAAGGCGCCAACGGATGATCCGCCGCATTATCCCACAGAAACTTAAACGCAAAATAAATACAATCTAACCTTGAGCCGAAGCTGAATCGACAAGGCACTTGGAGAGAATTTCCGGATCAGACGTTGAGTTGCAAGCAGAGCTGCTAGCTGGTGACTTAGAGCGGATATTGGAGATGCGAACACGAAGAGCGTGAATGGTGAGTGCACAGATACTCATCCAACTCAGGATGCAAGTGGTGATATAAGGCTTTAAATGCAGTACCGCGGCAAATATATGCCATTAATCTTCGCTATGATCACGTCGCCAGACACACGGCACTGCCTCGAGACGATAATTACGCCAGGATCGCCTGAAGATAACCCCGTCTGATAATTATCCACTGAATTTTTCGATCTCACTGTCAATTCTCCAATAAGATCATGCAAATACATACATGATTATTACGGGTAACTGTGTTTGATTTTTGAGATACACTCGTTTCCAGAGTACGTTCGTGTAACCGTGAAACGTCATTGCGGATAGGACTTGAAGGCAGTCAGCTCTACACAATACTAGCACGCGATTACCCGTACACACTGAGACGCAACTAGACATGGGGACTGTAGCTCTACTTACGTCCGATCTATCTAGTCTGCTGTCGGAGACGAAACGGCGAAACATAGATCTGCGTCAGGTATGAGATCTCTGGTTATCCGATCGCGATCCAATATGGGTTAACGTTGTACACGATTATAGGCATGCGAGAAGTCTCTATCAGAAATAAAATCCCTCTCGGCCTCTTCTAAGAGTGAACCAGAGATTCTATCTGGTATGTTTGGGAAGGGCAGTATTCGCCAGTGGTAGTGTACTGACTGTATAACCTCTCTTACTCATCAGAGCTCGCTTGTTCTCACGCATTCGCTTCACCATTTCTCATTGCTTGCTCGACTCGAAATGTTAAGTATTGTACAATTGCGGTACAGAGCTTACAGCGGCTTATAACTTCCCGGAGTTTGAATAAGGTATTCAATGGGTTCCTGCTAAATCAGGTTTGACAGCGTTGCTGATATCGTTAGGACGTTCTTCCGCAAGTACTCGATGCCTTTCAAGAAGCGACTCATTTTGGAGTTGAGATTCAGCTCAAGGTTTTACAATCGCTTCTACCATTGATTGAAAAATATGGCGAGGACTTGTGTGGGGATAAGTTGGCACGCACGATACATTTGTGTTCGATATTGCAGAGTAGCAAGATTGCTGTCGTTGTGAACACTGCTGCTGCAAGTAAGTTGTCTGTCGTGCTCACCATGCAGATGCAAAGCTCACTATGATATAGCACTTCAACAGCTAAGTATTGCTGTATTCGATGAGATCATTCGCGAGGACAGTATGTATCTGGAAATATCGAATCAGATCTGATATCTTTCTGACGTGCTTCAATAGACCAGTCGGATGTTGATGCAGCTACTGAGGTTCCAGTTGAAGACGGAAAGTCTCAATTATCAGTGAAACCTGCAGCTTACGATGCTTTCCGAATTTTCCAGGATATCTGCTTCCTCACTGAGGGGAACAAGACGAAATTTCTCAAAATACACCAGATCTCAGAGACATTTGGCTTGGAGCTTATCGAAAGTATAATATCGAATCATTCCAGCATATTCAATTCGGTAAGTGGCTGGTACTCACTATTCTGATCAAAGATTCTCATACCTGACATCATTAAGCATCCTGAACAAACCTACATTCTTCGCACATATGTATTCCCTTATATCTTGCGATCTCTCTCTGAACGCCGAGAGTTTCCCATCACCGTGCGGGTCATCCGCATTCTCTATCTCATCCTGCGACGGCACCTTTCGATCTTACCCGTTGAGTGTGAAGTGGCACTTACGCTGCTAACGCATACACTGGATGCTGACGCCTCACCATACTGGAAACGAGTTCTAGCACTGGAAGTCTTCCAGGGGGTGTTCGCTGAGTATGCATTAGTACGAAAGATATATGCTGAATACGACGGTCAAGAGGGTAGACAGAACGTGTTACGATCTCTTGTTACATCGGTCAACAAGCTTAGTGCAGAAAAGCCTGCCATAATAGGGCTAAGGCGGTCGTCGACTTCTTTCTTCCTTGGAAAAGATGGGGCCGGAGAGTTAGCGCCAGCTGAGGCGTCATCGACGGTTGCAGGACTATTAAGCGGTGCGGTTGGAATATCTAATGAGGCGCCGGGACTGTCGGTGCAGACGTCTTCAGTTCGAGTTCTCTGCATCGACCAATTGGATAAATCTGAACCTCCAGTTCTGCCAGAATCTTACCTTTACTACCTCTCTCTTACTTGTATCAACTCTCTGGCGGATGGAATGACCCGATTTCTACTCCCGCTCTCCCTATCCGACACGAACTCCACTCTTAAGAAGAAAGCTTCACGGCAAGTCATCACAGAAAACAATAAAGATAACAATAATCCGAGATCCAGTACAGAATCTCCTTCTCCAGAGCAGACGTTGACATCTCCACCTGCACCGAAGACAGCCGCAAAACGCCGAGCAATTCGCTATCGTGGGGCTCCGATTAATCCTCTTACGTTGGAAGGACATGCGCTGAAGCCGGATATTGAATTGACTGCAAGCATTGTCTGGGATTGCTGGCCACCACTCTTGGCCGCGTTCTCTACTTTCTTGTATTCGAACTTGGATTCAGACCTATATCATAATCTTGTCCGTTCATTTCAAAAGTTTACCCAATCAGCTGGTTTACTGCGGCTGGTTACACCGCGCGATGCGTTCCTCACGACATTAGGAAAAGTTGCAGTTCCATCTCAGATATTCACAGGTGGACAGTCGTCTACGCAATCACCAACAACTGAGCGCCATGCTCTCTTCAATAATCCCATTGGCTTGCTCGGAGACACTGTATCTAGTGGCTCGAAGAAGGATGCTTTTGCCTTGGGCGAGGTTGGAACGCTTCATGTGCGGAATTTGCTTTGCCTGCGGGCATTGCTGAATCTCGCGATTGCCCTCGGTCCGACGTTGAAGGAAAGTTGGAGTATTGTTATTGAGACTTTGGAACAGGCAGATTTGATACTTCATTCTGGTGGAAGACGTTATGTGCGCCCTGGTAAAGGCGATGGTGGTATCATAAGCTCGTCGTCTGTTTCCAACGGTGACGGAGATGGAAGTAGTCTTGCGACTGAAACAAATGCAGTGGACAACGCAGTGCGAAAGCTACTGGATTGTACCAAGGACTTCCCGGATGACTCGTTTCTAGATCTCATCAATGCATTCTGCAAAGTGTCGGCGTCGACGATAGGTCTACGAGTGGAAGATGGAAGTGTAAGCACGCCGTCGTCGCCGCTATCAAGCAGATCGCAGGAGCCATCAGAACTGGACTTAAAGAGCGCGCCGTCGCGGTATGGCGGTTTGACATTGGGGAAATTGACACACGGTGATCCGTTGTTTGCGTTGATAAAACTAGGCGAGCTGGCCGATATCAACATCAACAGATTAGTCTTCTCACCACCAGACGAAAGCGGATGGGATGCGTTTGTGAAACATTTCATTCAAGTCGCTTCTTGCCGGGATGCGAGTCCATCAATAAGAATGCGTGCAGCGGAGGTGCTAGATTCAACTATTTTCTCGGCTGTGGTGGAGGCATCGGCAGAGCACACTGCAGAAGGACTAGATGTCATACAGAAACGATGTCTCGTCGCATTGGAGGAAGAGATGTACGCTATCATTCGCCAGGGTGTCCCGACGTCAGATATGGAACTTAGCATTAAGGCAGCGGAGGCGGAAATACATTGCACGACATTAAATACACTGAATGATATTCTCGACAGGACTGGCAGCTCTCTCGCGAATGGATGGGAGATTGTATTCAGTATCATTACAAGCGTTTTTGTCACACACCATCATGGTAGTCTTCTGTCTACCACACCTATCCCTGAAGGCATCATCATACCAAAGGCGTATACAAATGGACGACAAGGTCAATCTACGAAGGCTGGCACTGAGAGAGTTCAGAAGCTGGTGAAGGCCGCATTCGGATCCCTACAGCTCATTTGTAATGATTTCCTAAGCGCGCTGCCGCAGGAATGCTTTCTTTCGCTGATAGATGTGTTGTATTATTTCTGCCATCAGCAGGACGACCTCAATATTTCATTCACTACGATCACATTCTTTTGGACAGTCTCTGATTTTCTCCGGTCGAAACTTACAGATAGCGGATTGAATTCGGATCTAAGTGAGCCACTCAAGTCACGACAAGATCTACTAGAGCTGGCGAAGACGGGTAACTTGCTGGACTCGACAAGTTCGTTGTGGCTTATATTGCTTCTGCGGTTAACCGCAATATGCTCTGATTCTCGACCTGAGGTGCGCAACGGTGCCATTCAGATTCTGTTCCGGATATTTGACAGCTACGGACATCTGCTGGGAGTGAATTCGTGGAGTGCGTGTCTGTGGATTGTTATCGACACCATCATGGAGGTACGGCCGCCAACGGAAGTTCCTATTGAACTGGTAGATACGGGAATGGCGCAGGCGCGAGATATCGAACGAAAGCAATGGTCTGAGACAATGGCACTGATATTATCCGGCTTGAGCAGGCTGTACTCTACATTCTTGTATGCGTTCTCGAAGCAGCCAGACTTCAGATCGCTTTGGAGCTCGATGCTAAACTATCTCCAGAGCATGATATCTATTGGACAATCGGAGATTATCGTATCAGTGTTCAAGGCTCTGAGCGATATCCTTCAGGGAGTCGATGACTCAAAGGTTGAAATCAGCCTCCCTTCAGAATCGTTGGATGAGACCTGGAAGGTTTGGTCCTCACAGGAACGAAAGATTGTAGAGTCAGAGAAGAACAGCTCTGGTGTTATGACGCAGGACTCGTTGACTGCTTATGTGAATTCTTTTAAACCACTCTACTCTCTGATTCAAACTGGCATTACCGTTGAGCAAATTGAGAAGACGCTCAATATCATGAAGAGTTGTCTACTCTTCCCCGAGCTACCCCCATATTTTTCCGATATGGATTACTTGACGCCGCTGCAGTCTGCGATAATCGAAGTCATCAAAGGATTGAAGACAACGGTTTCTGGTTCCGCGTCACTCATTCTGAGAACCTACAGCGAGTTTAGCAGTTTTGCATACAGACAGGACATACTGTCGAAGATGCTTTTGCGGGTAGGGAAGGCCAAGAAGCCAACTTATATCTCGGTGTCGATACACTGTTTTGAGCTCGTTGTCGCTTTGGTCAAAGAGAACTTGTCGGATCCCACACTGTTTTCGGACGGCTCTCTGGCTTATTCGTTAGAGGTACGGTGACAGGAAGATTTTTATGATTGAGATAATACTTACGCATATTAATACAGATGTTGAGCTTACCGATCAATGCCAAATATAACTGTCCGTCTCACACCAGTTCTTCAGATGAGGCGCTAACACTCTGGATGCTGGCGACGAACGCATTCATTGCGATAGTGCATGTCACTATTCCTGAGCTTGAAGAGAATCTGACTCTGGAGATGCCCCAAAAAGTTAGCATTTGGACCCAAATAGCAAACGGAACTTCAGCTATTGTCAAGTCGAACGTCACGATTGCTGGGTCTAGTGTCTTGGAGGACGAGCGGTTTGACATATCGGCGTACATGAAGCTGGAGAAACTCATTGTGCCGTATCTAGGGGACAGAGATCTACCCGATAAATTGATCGAAGATTACATTATGGTGCTGTTTAATTGCTCGTTCTTATATGAGGTCCACAGCCTTGCTGAGAATAGTGGTATGAACATCAAAGACAGACTAACTGAAGTGTTCCGGGAGCCGTTACATGGAAGTACCGAAGCGTTGAAGGTGTTGCCGAGACAGAATATGAGTTATGTTTGCTTCAGAAGTCTATTCACATTATGTACAATCGAAGAGAATGGTATGTTAACGCAGGGATGGCTATTTCTCAAAATAGCGATATTAACAAATATTCATAGATACACCAGAGCGGCGTCGGATTGCCGAGGCTGCCATGCCATACCTCCTCCTTCGTTGTGCATTGATCCTCCATATTTTTGTTGCCGATCAGCCATTACGGGGAACAATTCCTATTCCTCAGTTACAGCGCAAAGAGTTGATTTATATCCTAACCAACCTCCTCGAGCTCACGGAACATTGGTCGAACAAGGAAAGCTCACAATCTAGTGAAGGTGCCACTTCACCGGTCGAAGGCACAACCAATACGACAAATTTTCGACCTTTACTCTGGCTGTTCCCGCTGCTATCTAAAGGCGTGGTCGCAAGCAAAGCAGATCATGAAGTACTACATTTATTGCAAACATCATTTGAGAGAATTGGAAATGGGATTGGTGCTTGTTAGGTGTTACGATCAATTATATTATCATCTAAGGGGACTTCGTTTGGCATATTATTTTATGTAATCTATAATGGTTCAAGAGGAAGCCTGAGAACTTACGGATTTTCTTGATTTCTGCAGCGGTATAAGAACTCAGTTTGCAGCAAACTGAAAATCGCGATTAATCAAGTTAATCTATAGGGTAGGGTACGGCTTACTCGAGGTGGTCTCCGGTGTCGTGTATCACACCCCTCTAGGGTTAGCTGCGACGATACTTGGAGAGAACGGTTTCCTGTCCGATCAAGAACAGCTAACTTCCAAAGGACTTGCTTGAAACTACGATAGGAGGCTACTTGGAATCACATACGCTGCTATTAATCACATATTTATATACAATTTTACCACTCAAAGTTGGATGACACTAAACTGTTGTTATAACTTGTGAAGAGCCGTCTTAATATGTCGATTATAACCCAGAACTGCAAAGTGTGACCCTCCGTTTCGAACACTGATTCATAAATGGTAGTGAGTGCTCGACTCGTGAGGCAAGTTCGCGCGTTTTGGTAAGGTACGAACAGTCTTTGCTGCTTGCCAACTCAGTTTAGCGCGAGGTGCGAACAGACTGGCATCGGCGAAGTCATTAATGAATCATATCACAGCTACGTACGAAACTTCTTCGCATCTATGATATAACAAATGCAATTACGTATATCGATAGACAGTTTCTGAACGCAGCTTAGCGTAATATTGTCCGGGGAGAGGCTCGGACGCACCGACAAGTTATCGGAAATATCTTCCAGTGGCAATAGCTTATAGCTTCAGCCTAGATAAACACCGACCATATGAGCGCGTCACATATGAGAATCTAAAATCGTTGATAGTAGAGTTGTACAGTAATTTAATTATTAGTATTTTCGAGTTCTGTCGACTCAACATTTAAGCCATTGTTTCCCGTCCTGTTAATTTAACAGTGACGCGATTCTGTGACAAAAAATGTGAGATTTCGTGCGGCGCTGTTGTACCCTAACGCACGGAGCACAATTGAATAAGTTTTCCACCTCTTGTTTGAACGTCCTCGCATCTCTCTCATTTGCCACTGAATCTATTCCACAATTATGACGACATCGAATTTGTGGGTAGCCGCTTCTGACAATAATCAGTCGATTATCGAGTCACTGATAGAGTCTGGGGTGCACAAGCCAAACGACCGCGATCCGTACGGCTACACCCCTCTACACGCCGCGGCATCATACTCTCACATCTCACTATTGAAATATCTGATGTCAAAGGGAGGTGACATCAACATTACTGACGAGGACGGCGAGACTCCTCTTTTTGTCGTTGAGAGTGCTGAGACTGCTCGAATTATGGTGGAAGAGTTGAACGCAGACTGGAAGCATCGTAATTCTGAAGGGCAAACTGCACGCGAAAAGTTTGAGAAGGAAGTGGAGGAGGACGGTGAACCGCTGGACGGGGTTCTGGCTTACTTGCGGGGGCTGGAGACTAAGAAGGAAACTAAAGGATTGACAGAGCTAAAGGATCTCATACCTGGGGGTGCGAATGTCAGATATACATTTGAGCATGTTCCAGACATGGACGATACTGAAGTTGACAAGGATATTGCGGAACGAAGAAGGAGGATTGAAGAACTTATGAAATC
Organism: Lipomyces lipofer; assembly: GCA_003705915.2. Lineage (NCBI taxonomy): Eukaryota > Fungi > Ascomycota > Lipomycetes > Lipomycetales > Lipomycetaceae > Lipomyces > Lipomyces lipofer. Next base: position 95,502 of record PPJX02000036.1, on the reverse strand, counting down.
GGACAATCCTGAGGAAGGAGTCAGACTGTTGGTTGAGGAGGCATTGCTCATGCAGGTTTCAGAGGCTAGCGATGCTGCGGCGTCCATCGAAAGCAGGAATGTCAGGAGACGACTCGATATGGAAGATGAATCTGAGGATGAGAAGCAAATGATATAATTGTGGGAAATTGAATGATACGTTTTTGGGCTGCAGGTTTGGGTTTATTAATGTATGTAGATTAGGCTTTGTAAATCTATATTTGGACCGAGATGGATAGGCGTAAACTGCGATTTGGATGGGGAAACATGGATGCTTCGTCAGTCGCCGAGGATGATGCTACACTACACGCAGAGTACACACGGTGCAACGTCTACCAAGGAACAGAAAAGCCAGAGTTCTATAATAAGTGTTTTCGATGTTTAATTCATGTGATTGACGGAAGGTCTGTTATGCAATTCATAGCGGAAAATTACTTGAAATAACCCTTGCCCGGCAACTATTGGGACATTTTGATGACACCAATGCACTGGTTATTCACTTAATCGTGATTCGTAAAAGACGGATTCGATTTGCACTTGCGCGTCTTGAACGCGAACAAATTGTGGCTGCGCCACTACTAAGCCACTTTCCTGCCACATGTCCTTTGTGTCCAAAATATTTTTCCTTCTCTTTCTTTAGGACGCGACCTTTAACCGCTGTCCACATCACCAGTTACACACATCACAGCGGTTTTATTGATCCAAATCCAGTGGATATCCATCATAATGAATTTCGGTGGCCAGACTCCAACAATCGTTGTCCTGAAAGAGGGCACAGATACATCTCAAGGGCGTGGTCAGATTATCAGCAACATTAATGCATGCCTCGCTATTCAAGATACTATCAGACCAACATTAGGACCATTAGGATCGGATATCTTGGTCAGTTCAAATAGACAGATCATAAATTCCCTGATGGAAGCGTGGAGTTCCTAATAGATTTTTGTATAGATTGTGGGATCTCGAGGAGATACGACTATATCGAATGATGGGTAAGCAACTGGATTCGATACCACCCGCAAGGCTTACAAACTGCGGATACTAACATCTCTGTCCTTCTATTAGGGCTACTATCTTGAAACTTTTGGACGTCATTCATCCTGCGGCGAAGGTCCTTGTGGACATTTCGCGATCTCAGGATGCCGAGGTTGGCGATGGTACGACCAGTGTAACTATCCTTGCTGGTGAGCTTCTGCGCGAGAGCAAAGCGTTTGTCGAGGAGGGAGTTTCAACCCATATCATCACAAAGGGGTACCGGAAAGCTGCTCAATTGGCGGTGAACAAGATTAAGGAACTTTCAGTTCATATTGATCGCTCGAACGAGGTGTAAGTTCGGACTCCGCGTATTCTTTGTCATTATTGAAGCTGACACATTCTCGGTATAAGCGAATTCCGAGAGCTTCTAGAAAAGTGTGCTGCAACTGCGATGTCTTCCAAGTTGATTCACAGGAACTCAGAGCTGTTCACGAAAATGGCTGTTGATGCAGTCCTTACTCTGGATCAAGACGATCTCGATGAGAGTCTGATTGGCGTCAAAAAGATCCCCGGTGGTGGTTTGGAGGATTCATTTTTGGTAACTGGTGTTGCATTTAAGAAGACATTCTCATATGCTGGATTTGAGCAGCAGCCGAAGTTGTTCATCAACCCTCTAATCATTTGCTTGAATGTCGAGCTCGAACTTAAGGCAGAGAAGGATAACGCTGAGGTTCGAGTGGAGCAGGTTTCTGAGTATCAGGCCATTGTGGATGCCGAATGGAAAATCATCTATGACAAATTGGACGCTATATGCAAGACTGGTGCCAAGATAGTTCTGTCTAAGCTGCCAATTGGAGATCTCGCTACTCAGTTCTTCGCCGATCGTGATATATTTTGTGCGGGAAGAGTCAGTGCTGATGATATGGAGCGTGTTGTGCATGCTGTTGGAGCCAGTCTTCAGTCGACTTGCTCGGACATCAAGCAGGAGTATCTCGGTACCTGCGAGAAGTTCGAGGAGCGTCAGATTGGCGGCGAGCGATTCAATCTGTTCACTGGTTGTTCCAAGGCAAAGACCTGCACATTGATACTTAGAGGTGGCGCCGATCAATTTATCGAGGAAGTGGGTCGATCACTACACGATGCGATTATGATTGTTAAACGGTCAGTCAAGAATAACTCGATTGTCGCAGGCGGTGGTGCTGTGGAGATGGAGATTTCTAAATATCTGAGAGACTATTCGCGGACAATTGCGGGGAAGCAACAGTTGGTTGTTGCAGCTTTTGCGAAGGCCCTGGAGGTTATTCCAAGACAATTGTGCGATAACGCTGGTTTCGACGCTACAGATTTGCTTAATCGCCTGCGCATGCGTCATGCTCGTGGTGAAATATGGGCTGGTGTCGATTTCGATAGCGAAGATATCTCGAACAACCTGGAGAAATTCGTGTGGGAGCCGTCTCTGGTTAAGGTTAATGCTATTCAATCGGCTGCGGAGGCCGCCTGTCTAATACTGTCTGTCGATGAAACAGTCAAGGTACGATTAGTAAGAACGAGGCCGTATGTAATGGCGCATAGAGCTAACCACTATATAGAACGAAGAGAGCCCGCAGCCACAGCAGGGCCTGCCGCGCGGTGGTCCACGAGGTCGGGGTCTGCCTAGGCGATAAATGACGGAGTGAAGTGCGGTAGATTTGGAGATGTCAGTTGCAATTTATTTAAAGCTTCCATGTAAATGTATACCATAAATTAAATCATGTAGTAAACTAATTTTCGATCATGTATATACAAAAATGTACCCGCAGACATAGATTGACCCTTGCGCCATACTAGACTTGCCCATGCATGAGCAGCTCAAAGAACGGTGAGTTGTTTGTAAAGTGTAATAGTCGAAAACTGTTCAGCAAAATGTCTTGTTCGAATAGAGCAGATCAAGTGGCTCGTTCAATTGAATCTGCTGGGGGAGCACTGAGATCCGATAAGCCCACCGATTCCGCACCTTCACCCGCCTCCACGTCGACCTCTTGTGTTTGTACAGCAAAGTATTTGGTGGAGCGTTTTCTATCCAGCATTCCTAATAGAACAGTAAGCATCATGGCACAAGAATAGTTACATCGCACACAATACTACACCGCCGGGAGAACATACTTCGGTGATACCAACTGGAAATTATCAAGGCTACGGAGCCACCGATAACGTTTGCCTTCGAGAAAGTCAGTCATCCTGGCATGCAATCGTAACTATAGTTATACATGCCACAATATCGTATGGATCGAACGCACGATACTACATACGATCACACGTGTCAGCTTTCCTGGAGCGTACAATGAATTGGACTCTGTCCTACCGGAAGAAAATTTTGAACAATCTCTGATCCGACTCCACCTAAAACAATGCAGACCACTATGGTGGCATTGACAATCCTTCGGCGAGTGGTATCCACAACCCAATAAAATGAAGTCTATCCGAGGAGAATTAGCATATGCCATGGTCAGTCTCTTCCAGCACTGCGGAACATGTATTACCGTTAGAACAAAGAATACCACAAAATGGAGAATCTTGTCATGCGGCAGTTGCAGAGGTGAGAAACCCAAATATGCCGCAAGTAATAGGATCAGGACGAAGGCTGTTCGATTACCACATGTATCAGTTCCACAGTACGCCGCAGTTTGCAGAATATTAATTCTGATCCTCAACTTACCAGCAGCAAATGGCTTTCGAATCCTCATTGGTCAGTGGTATCGTACTATCTCTTGTACTGACGGAAAATTTCAGGCACAAATCTGAAGTCGAATCAGGTCAGATCGGTGGTTGTCCATCGCAGGTGATATCATTTGCAGCTGCGGCTGCGATGATGACTGGGCACCGAACCGCACGCGATGCTGCAGCACAGATCAACTGGCTGACAGGCACACGCAATAACTGAGCATTGTCGGACAAAATCTTGTAATTCTACTTTCTCTTCACATCATGGACTATGAGTAATTTATATACTCCTGACTCTACTGTACAAATTGACAGATGCTTAATATACAAAACTTCAGCAGGAAAGTCAAAATATTTATACAATAGTCGACTCAGATCTCGACTTCGAAAACCCTCTAAAATACTTGTCACGAAACTGTTCAGCGTGATCTCGCGTACTTTTCACAAAATACTCGGAGCTATCACCTTGTCTCGGGCACCGAGTATAGGTTAGAAGTCTCCGAGACCCTGAAAAAGTTAGCCGTTTAGATTAGAGCAGAAAGAGGCTCAAAAACACTTACATCTGTTGAATTCTTGAACACAATTGGACACCAACACCAATCTCGGATGACTAGGAATATCCCGATCACCGTAGTCCTCGTTGGCAGTGGGAATCCAGCAACATAAACGCCCGTTGTCGACCAGATGCTCAACGGCAAATAGAAGTAGGTCCTCCAGTAAGGCGTCAAACAGATATGGCTTCTTCGGAGGAATGTAGTCTGGTCTCCTATACTTGGTTAGGACACACAATTACACATCTACAATGCAAACTAATAGCTATCTTACAAATGGGAAAAATCCCCATTCTCAAGCTTTGTAGGCAGTTTATCGGCGTACCGCTCAACATTCCTCGAGCCCAAAACTTTTAAGCCTTCTCGCACACCATATGGGGGATCGCATATTATCGAATCAAGCTTGAATGATGACCTTATGGGATTATGGGTAAAGTCACATACGAATGTGTCTAAAAAATAGCTGGAAAGATTATATTGACGGTAATTTGTCAATATATTAGACTTTCTCTTGCCACGAATTTGCCGACCATCTATATCAGAGCCTATCCACATAGTTAGGATATAGTTTACAGATATCCCTAGTAGATGTACTTACCGATTGCTAGAGCACCAAAATGAGAAGCCGCGACCAAAAAGCTGCCCGTTCCGGCAAAGGGATCGTAGACGAGTTTGCCTTCCGACGCCAACCCGATATTTGCTGATATTAGAGCCAATTCTTGGACTGGATTAGTATTAAGTATACCAGAGAAGTAATCTGTTTAAAATACACACCAGCATCAAAGGATGTCGTGCCGATATACTCTCGCTTCTTCAGATCATACTTATCGATGAGATCTCTTTGACTATCCGCAATGAATCGACCAAAACACATTGTCTTTAACTCCTTTCCTTCCTTTACTGGCTGTGGGTTCTTGTATTCTTCTATGACAGTGAAGGTTTCATCAGGATCCTTCATTCGAATTGGACCATCGAACTCGACATAGAAAAATGATTCTATAAGCTCTTTCTGCTCTTCTTTTGTTCGCGACCCCTGAAAACTTATAACGTCGAATTTGAACGAGCAGTCTTTGTATTCTAAAAAAGATAAAAGAGATGGCCATAAGCGTAAGTTTGTTTGCCAGACAAGTTCTGGTTGACTCACTTGGCCATTCGTCTCTCGTCCGATTTTTGACATCTTCATGTAGACTCTCCAGCGAGTCTCCTTTACCCCATAATTCGAATATCGATCTAGCTAGTATAGACCTCTGGACTAGTCTCCTCGCATCCTCCTCACTTCCAATATTGACAATTAGTAAGGGGCTCTAGAAGGAGACTACAGTTAGTCCAGCCTTTCGTGGAAGAAAACGTTAGACAATGACAGCAGTCCTCACCGACTCATCGTGCCCAGAAAGATCTATCGGTACATTTTCCAGCACTGCCAGAGCCTCGAGTTCAGCCTTCCGAAAAGATTCGTGCTTTTGAGCAAATAAAATAAGATATTCAGGCATAAATATGAGTCGTGGACACTTAATCAAATTGGTACGGGAGTATACTTGCGCTCTGCTCATCAAATTTTTGTAACCTGACGAGAATCTTAAAGTTTAATAAAACGTTTGCACGTGCTTAAATTAAATGTGCGGTAATATTCAATATCGGACTGAAATATACGGTATGACGCGCGTTTGTTATGCTATACCCAATATAGTAGACAGTAAACAAACCGCATATTGGCATGACGACGAGCCCGCCAATACAAACATTCCGACACTACTCTATTTTGTGTGTATTTTCCTCTCGCTCCACAGCTTCCAAGTTACCACCACGACATCGGTTCATCGTTCCATTTTAGAATCGTGCTTATTTGCATGAATAATTTGGAGTTCCTTCAGTTAATAGCCTTCAATTCCTATTTTTTTTTCGGTATGGCTTCCAGTTTAGTTTGACTAGAGCGGGCATTTGTGTGTGCCCAATTTGAAGCATTCGCTAAGCCATTCCGCCCTTTCATATAATTCACCTTTTGATCTTGTCATTTGATCCATCTATATCTATAGGGATCTCACCATATTTCTCTTGTTTCTGGCTTCTTACATTTGTTTCGTTTAGCAGCACCCGCGTCTTGACCAAGGTTCGGTGACCAGCTCCTTTCGTCCTCCTCCAGTTTCTCCACTCGTCGTCGAAGATTAAGGTCTTTGGCTCTCCTAAAATGGCAACGACGGTAGGTTTATCTCTAATTCATGAAAGGTTGCAGAGCGTCGACTTGTGATCTGGCAAGCGTTGTGATACTTTTCTTTTGTGACGCGGCTGCCTCAAAGCCACGTATTACTCTATTGTCGTGAAGTTTTCTGACAAGTGGAATTTAGAGACGATCTGCGAGGATATCAGCTACTACTGGTCACGATGAGAACAAATTAGGCGCGACTGGAACGTCCAGAGTCACTCGGGCCAAAGCTGCCGCTCTCGATATTAAGTCCGCCGTGGCGATAACAAACCAATCCGGACTCGTTTCAAAGCAAGGCGCTCAAATTAACAATCGTAAGAGAGTTGCGCTAGGAGATGTCAGTAATGTTCACGAAGATCTCGGCGGCGGAGAAAAGGGTGGCAAGCATCATGCCGCCAAAATCGTCAAGACCACGTCATCCACTAACGTCTCAAAATCACGCGCCTTAAGAGCAAACGATGGCATCGTATCCGAGGAGCCAGTTGTACCGGTGAATGGACTTACTACGAGGATCGAACTGTCCTCTTCGGCGGTAGGAACGCGTAAAAAACGCGCTCCGTTGAAGGCCATGAGCTTGACTTCTGCTGGACGAAGACCTGTCAAGCCGCGTTCGCGATCATCAGGAAGCTCCTTGACCGAAGATCCTATTGAAGAAGAGCTTGCGGATGGAAACAAGGAGAACGAAGATCCTATACTCATTGATTCCGGTGCCAAAAACGCCAGTGACGCCCTGGAGCCAGTTAAGGCTGATGAGTTAGATGTTGATCTGCCGGATACCGAGGTTCAAGACTGGGATGATTTGGATGCGGATGAGATGGATGATCCGACTATGGTGGCGGAATACGTGAATGAGATTTTCGATTACATGAAGGATCTGGAGGTGAAGACTATGCCGAATCCACGCTACATGGATGACCAACGCGATTTACAATGGAAAATGAGAGATATCCTCATTGATTGGCTAGTTGAAGTTCATGCAAAATTCAGACTCCTCCCGGAAACATTGTTTCTTGCGGTCAATATTGTCGACAGATTCCTATCTATGCGAGTTGTCACTCTGGATAAGCTTCAGCTGGTGGGCATAACAGGCATGTTTATTGCCGCCAAATACGAAGAAGTCTTTTCCCCTTCTATCCAGAACTTCGTATACGTCGCCGACAGCGGTTATTCAGAAGAGGAGATCTTAAGGGCAGAAACATTTATACTTCAGGTACTAGATTTCAATCTGTCGTACCCAAATCCGATGAACTTCTTGCGGCGTAATTCGAAGGCGGACAACTACGATATCCAGACTCGCACTGTGGCCAAGTATCTGATGGAGATTGCATTATTGGATCACCGCTTTTTGAAGTACTTCCCGTCGCACGTCGCCGCGACAGCTATGTACCTTGCTAGGGTCATTCTCGACAGATCGATTTGGGTAAGGCAATTATTTTGCATACATGGATGAAAATGCTAATGCTAACTAGGACAAAAACCTCATCCACTACTCCGGCGGATATACTGAGGAGAAAATTCAGCCTGTTTGTAACCTTATGATTGACTACTTGGTGAAGCCTGTCGCACACGAAGCATTTTTCAAAAAATATGCAAGTAAGCGCTTTTTGAAAGGTAAATGATACATCAGAAAGTGTTGAAAAGTATTGACATTTGATGCTAACTTTTTCAGCTTCTATTCTTGCCCGACAGTGGGCCAAGAAACGCGTAGAAGAAATTCCACTGCCCAGCGACCTTTGTGTCGATTCGGATGACCTTGAGCAGGAGGAGGAAGAATAATACAACCGACTTTGTTTTAACGACGTTTAATTGGCGGTGAGGGAGAGATTTGTCGCAGTCATACTTCATTTCGTTCTAAGTTCAGACTACCTTTATAATTTTCCTTACTTGATTGCATTTTTGTTCGGGGTATTTTGTGCTGGATCACTTATACCAAGGTTTTTCCCCGGTGGAGTATTTAAAGACTATCGACAGCAGAAAAGTTATTGGAGGATGTCAGATTTAATGTATTTTGTGCTCAAAGACGAACCAGACTTTCCTTATTGTTGTTAGATGTTCAAATTCTATTATTGTCATATTGTTTGTTTAATTTTTTGCTTTATTTCGTTGTCGATATGTTATATGTTCCTTGCTTTGTGCGACTGGATATGGGAGGCTAGTGTTAGCGTTGCTTATAAGTTTGTTCAATTAGTGGTAATGTTGTTATTATTCATCCCACAATTCGTTTGTATATAATTATCTTGAGATCAGAAAATACTGTAAACCTTTAATTAATTGTTACTTAATAGGTATCTGTATTCCGGTATAGAATTTATAATTTGAAGCTGCCGCTTTTGCGCGGCTTCGTGCATTTCCAAAATGTCTCATGGAGATAGCGTCTCAGCAGATCACAACTTTCCCTCGCAAATTCCGGGTCTAAATCTGTACGGAGTCCTTTACCGAATATGAGGTTTGAATACCGTAGTTGCTCCATCAAGTTTGAGGGAATATTAAACTTCTCGTTATATCCCCTGGCTTGGGAGCGGGCGATTATATGGAAGTGAACATGCGGCACGACTTGTCCAGCTGTAGGACCTGGTAAGTAGTCAGTGTTGAACTAACAGAAATCAACAAAGGTCAAGTCAACAGGATAAAAGAGGATTTACCGTTATTCTGTACGATATTGAAATCTGCGACATCGAAACATTTACAGACGGCCCTGCCCAGTACTGCGAGCAGAACCCCTACATCCCGCAGATCGCCGGCATCGTTTTCGGTGGCATCAAGCGCGTACTCAGATATACGCGGAAAATGACGTCTTGGTATCAGTAAGATATGAATCTTAGATGATACTAGCGGCTGAAGGTCGAGAAGCGCGATGTGAGTCTTGGTCGAGAGGATGATATTGAGATCGTCGAATGAAGACGGGAAATCAGTCGGATTTCCCGATTCTATAACAGGTGTCGCGGATATAATCTGACAGAATGTACAGAATTCATCAGTCATCGCGTATACGTCCAGAGATATAAATCATCGTCCACCTTGACATGGTATTGATCATGACAAATAATTACCAAATGGCATCCATTGTAATTGTCGACAGCCCGCCAGCCCACCGCCTTCGGCATCACCTAATATACGCTCTTAAGGTTTGAGTTTCGGTCGCTAGCCCAGATTAGCTCAGTTTTCAGGGGCTGACGAGCCGTTCAGTTTGTAGTAGTGTGCAGAGACTGCGTCCAATAAAACAGAATGAACGATTTGTTTTACGCAAGATCTAAGATAAAAGAATGTGCGATTACAAGAAAGTGCTGTCACTAGGGCAAATTCACTCTTTGTAGGACTGTCTAGAAGCACGTGCATTTTCATGATATAGTAGATTAGAGACTCCCACTCCTGGGGACGGTGCTGGCTCTCATTGAACCATCGAATTTCTATTCGACCAGTGAAATTACGTAGATGAAGTAACAAATTCGATAATCACAAGCGCCATTTTATTCCCGAAACCAATAGCATAACTAATCAAACAAATTTCAAAATCTATGGCCCAACGTCGCCTCTGGTTTAGACCTTCTTTTCCGCATCCAGCTCATATGTCGGCTGCAACTCCTCTCCAATAACAATATCCATATTCTTCTGCCCATAGGTAGCATCTTCGGAACTAGTATCATCGGCGTTATAGTCCTTGTAATCCTCAACAGAAACAGCCAGACCAAACTTGTTAATGATCTTTCCATTCCTCTTTGCCTCGCGCTTGCTCATGAACAGGAAGAACATGACACCCATTCCTTCCAGACCAATGAGACCAGTAACGAGCTTGTAGCCGATCTTGTAGTGTGGCGCCTCAGGGGTCGGGAAGATAAGGAGTGGCAACCAAGCGGAGATCGCATTTGATACGGTAGAGCCAAAGGCGGGAAGAAGACCACGAATCTCCGCGTCGTCCTGAAAGACCTCGGCTGACCAAGCAAGCATAAGACCCCACAGAGGATAGCCCATCTCGGGCAGGAAAAAGGCAAACATCTTCACACCGAAAGGAATGTTCCAAATCGCGAGAAGGAGATTGCCCAAGAAATTGAAGAAGACGGCCACCATCAAGAAGGGCCAGCGAGTACCAGCTCGGTCGGAAAGGTTCGCTGTCAGGTAACCTGAGACAAGACCACATGCGTAGCCGCCGGTAGGAATAAGATTGACCTGCTGAACGCTATAGACTTTGAGTGATTTAAGCCAGAGATTCCAATAACCGGAGGTATCGCAGATATTAAACAATCTAATGAGAAAGTCAACGCTACCCGACATTCATGTACATTCTACAAATCTGAAATGAATACTCACATCCACGGCCAAATAAAGCCGTATGGTCTCCAGGTTGTGAACATAGAGGCAAAGCGCTTGACAGTAAGTTTTTTCGGAGCCTTACGACCGACTTCCAGCATTCTTACGAGACTGTAATCCTTCTGGCTCTGGCTCATCCACTTAACTCGACTGTTGACTGGGAAATCAGGAACCACAAAGTATCCAAGTAGCGCAATAGGCAAACCGATGATGCCGTCAATAATAAATAGCCAGCGCCATCCAGCAAGACCAGCAAGACCGTTCATAGAGGTGTAAACACCAGCCTGAATATAACCGGAGAACATAGATGCAATAGCCCAGGCAGAGTCATACATAGTCATACGCTTAGCAAGCTCATCAGGGCGATACCACGAGCCCAGTACTAGCGCGAAACCAGGGTATGCCACAGACTCAAGAATACCAATGAGGAAACGCATCGCGTAGATCTATCAGCATTAGTTCGTACTGCTTATTAGACGGAAAGATAGTACATACAAGCTTAGGGCCCTTGGTAGACGCTATCAGCATGACACAAACAGACCACAGGATCTCGCAAGTGGGAATCCACACAGACGGGCGAACACGATTCAGAATTATCTGAGACGGAACATTACCGATAATCGCGCCGACATTAAAGAAGGTCGTGAACAGGTTGCGCTCTTGACCGTATAGCTGAAGATCCTCTTTCATACCGGAGACGAAGGCATTGCTAATGTTGGAGTTATCGAGAGTCTTGACGAAGAAAGACAGAAGAGAGTAGATCCTGCGTTCATTTAGCGACACATCATTCGTCAGCAGGCCCTATCTTCACTTACAATATACAAAGGTCCAGCTTTTGCACATATTTCCTCTCCTTGGGCGCCTTTCGGAAAGTATCCCAGAATTGACCAAAGAAAAGCTCTGTTTTGCTGGGATTGTACTCCTCAAGGTCGATAAATTCGGCGAATCGGACCTTGCGCTCCTCGTACGTGATAGCACTAATTTCTGCAATTCGACGGCTTTCACGCTCACGATCATAGCCAACAAGGCGATTGAGAACGACCAGCGATTTCCAGGTCATGATGAAGGAACAACAACGATGTTAAACAGTGACGATAGTCTGTGAGGTCACTCACTGGAAGCGGAGAGCGCAAGGTGTTTATAAATATCTGCTAGACAGTAACATGCAGAGAATCGATAAGAAGAAAGAATGATAAGGAGTCTCGGTACATTGAGTCGTCGCTTGACTGTTTATCGTGGCAAATACGACCAGAGTAGTAGCGACAATGTAAACTATATCTCGTACAGTTCGAGGCGCTAAAATGCAGACTTCCGACGCTACACAGTCACCTCAGGCAAAACAATCCCAAGGTTATGGAAGCGCAGAGCGCACCACATGCTCCCGGATAGTACAAGTACATCTATCGTACAATCCTCGCGAATATCTGAAGCACTACCTGTACGCACGATTCCTTTCAGACCACAGCAGAATTCTCAATGAACAGACGAACAGTAAAGAGAAAGAAACATCTATATTCGAAATTTGGGATGGTAACCTGTCAATCAAAGGCTATACTGTATGATACGCGCCATCTAGACCGAGATTCCGTGTATCGATGAACTTGAAAAGGTGCAAGCTCAATGGGAGATTCAGTGGACCCTATCGTTTAGGCGCTGTCAGATACCGTATGCCCATTTGTAGCTCTCGCAGACCGACCGACAAAAGAAGGCTCGGCAAGACTTGGCGACAGGCAACTCGATATTGCAGGCGCCGAGTTACCCGACTCACACGATAAGAGATTATACGTTGGCCAAGGCTTTCGGCATTGCCCCTAGACAACAAATGCGCGTGAACCTTATGTTCATGTTCATGGTACTGCTCATGGTGTTAGCCTGGGCAGCAGTTATTGAGAAATTATCCGTAGTAGTGTCTTAATACCCCCACATTTTAGATAAGCAGCCAATGTCTAAGAAGACATGAGCGGTAGCAATAAACTATAGTATAGCGATAATTTTATATTCACTAGTTGGAGGTGCGATATACTGTTCAGTCAAGAATTTTTGGGCAGACTGTAGCGTTTTCCTGGACGACGGCTGCTCTGCACCAAGTTGTATAAGGTACGAATAGCGTACATGTGCATTTGCTCAGAAGTTAACCGTACGCCTTCGATATTTCAAGACTTAAGATTGCGGCACAATCGGCGTACGATGATTAGCAGGTTGACAGTGAGCATTGAATTTCACATAGTGGACCGGGCGCTGCCCAATGCCACAAGATAACCTCCGCGGCATCCACCAAATGGCATGCAGACCAGCAGTTGGCCACGAGTCATGAGATAGAGCAACAAAGTAACTTGCGAGGTACGACGAACTGCACCAGAAGTGATCGTAATGAACTCGCCCAGTACTTCTTCGGAGCTTCAATATGCTGCGTAGAGCTCTCTTGATGGGGCTCTAACAGGTAGCCGTTTAGCAAACAGCAGGTGGCGCTTTTGTTCCCTTCAACGATAGCGGCTGAACCAAAGTCCAATATATCCAAATTCTAAATTTACGCCTCATTATCTGAGTTGTACCTTGAATTTTATTCAAATATGCACAATTAAGATGCATAATCCACATGCACTGATTTCGAAATGATTATCAATGGGCACTACAAACAGATGATCTGCATTAGCACTAAGCTGCATATTAATACGTGTTCCTTGAGTATGACGCCTGTGTATCTAAGGACGGGCAGTGCGCCGAGCTGAAGAAGCATTATGCCATGTATCACTTGGTCCACGCCGAGCGCGGATCGCTAATCCGGGAATTGGCAGGAGCAATATAGATAATCTTCTCTGCCATTCGCCCAGACGCCAACCTACCCAAGGCGATGCCAATCGGAAGTCCTTGACGCGTGGGAGCGTAGTAAGAATCGGAATGTCGCGTGGGGCAGGTCGATAACTGGAACCTTTAATCCCGATAGACATGAACGCCATGCAAGATCTTGCGCTAGTTTAGTGGCATCGGCCCGGCCGAGCATAGAATTTGAGATATTAACTTATTTTAGGTTAGCGCAAGGCTCAGTCAAACTCCAAAGACATGATTGGCTTGGCCGTCTTAGGCGAGCTGTAGGATACCCACTTCGTCTACGTGGTACCCCGCGTCAATATCGAACAGAAGATGAGATAATGACTAAATTCAAATAAAGGAAAAGAAATTGATCCAGAACTTTCTAATGAATTATTGACTCGTTACATCCTCTTCTCTACATATACATGATATAAGGTACTTCCGATGAGTCAAGCGTCGTATGTGTGCTGTAGTAGTTCTTATAGTGCGGCACTGCGATACCCTTGTGCCGATCGATGTGCAGATGCCGAAACCGCTAGTAAGTAGAGAATATCAAAACGGAAAATGAAGATAACTTCATAGGATTGGCAGATCAACCAATTGGAGGAAGATTGTACGCCATGGAAGACGCATATTAAGAAATTTCGTAATGAAAGAGCGCGAGCGCTCTGAATGTAGCGTCTATGTTACAGCTTCACAAACACATGGTTATCGTACAGACCCTAAGTCAAACATCGTACATATACTAATAGGTTGCAGCCCTTTGCCTGCCCTCGAACCTCGGCTTCGCTCGTGTTCTCTAACGTTGAAGTCTCTATCTCTGACCCACCTCGTTACTCTCCGGCTTTAGTTCTCCCTCCGCACTAGAATGATTGTCTCCTGCCCTCTTATCGTCATCGAGATTACTCTCCTCCCATGTCGGTAGTCTCACCTTTTTCTTCAAGAAGTACTTATAGTACCACCGTAGCTCCTCCATGCTCTCCAAAATGTCGCCTCTTGCTGTATGTCTGTACTTCTTGACGGGCATCCGCTTCAGCAGCGATGGGTTACAAGCTTTCACCAACTCGTTAACTGTCGAGACGTCGATAATTCGGTGTCGTAGATATGATAGAATCTAAGAATCATCCGGTTAGCATAAAGTAAAACCAAAGGCAACAAGATTTATGATATCAATACCTCAGGCATATCAGTCTTTAAAAACTCCCTATCAAAATGCACTGAATTCCCCGCCAGGATTCCCCTTCTCGGCGGCACATGATCTTGTATATACTTCAACAGCCCCGTCGCCACTTCTTCTCTCGTCCTTTTTGAGTCCAGTACTTTCTGCGTAAGACCGCTTTCGCCATGGTGTTGCACGCACCAGTCACCCATAGAGTCCATGAATTCTTTGGGGTAATGTATCACTGCTTCGAAGCCATTCTGTAGGTGGTCGAATTAGCAATTTATCACCAACAAATAAGAAGAATAAAAGGAAAGATGAGACATACTGGCTCGAGAAGATTTAAATGCTGATCAGTGATAAGACAGCATATCTCGATGATATGGTCGCGCGACATATCTAGTCCAGTAGTCTCACAGTCTATCCACACAAACGGTCTGGCATGCCAGCTTTCCTTCCTCCGGACCTTGTGCACCACGTCTTCGGCTATTGCGACTACATCTTGCTCAGGCATTATGCTTGGCTCGGAGATGGGGTTAGAGACGGGGAGGGTGGTGCTAGCTAATAGACATGACGGTTTACACTGTTCTGTCGAGTTGTTCCGGACACAAGTCGGTATGCGCTTAACTAATAGAGAGCCGAAATGAGGAAGTCGCCTCCGTAGAGGCATTAGAGGTAATGGCATCATACTATCTGGAACAGCCAAAGAACTTGAACTGTCATCATGAAAATTTACCGGATCCAACAACTTGAGGCGAATCTTCAATGTGCCCCTGCATAAACAGAATTATTATTTGGTGAATGATGGATATGGTGTAAATGACTGTGGCTTAAGCTTGAACGCGACACGATACACGATACTGATTTATGCACAAATTTCCTGGGGTTAGGTTGTCGCAAGCGTTCCTGATACAATGATATTTGACTTTTGCTCGGTCTATCTGTCTTTCTATGATCTAACTAGCACAATTTACTCTTTCGGTTCACCTGTGATATCCACATGAACACCATCAGTCTCTTCCAGCCTTCCACGTCCTCGTCTGCCAACCGCGTATCCTGCACGAAAGTATTCGCAGATTTAACGGTTTACAGCATATCTTGCTCCGCCACGGCCCGAATTAAGGTGAGAACTTACAGTTATCGGCCCAAGTAAAGAAAATATATGCCGGGGTACACAATTTCAGCATGCCGTGCTAGAAGCATATTCAAAACAGCAGACATGAAAGCGAACGACAATGTCGTTCACTAGAAGATGGTCCAGAAGGCAACAATATGAAGTATCGCAAATAGAGTGCGCAGATTTCAGAAAATAAATAAATATTCGCCAACGTAAGCAAACAAGTGAGATGAGATCCGAATATTCGAGATCAAATGGATAACACAATTGAATATAGATACAAACTGTCTCTAGGTACTCCAATTTATACATCGCAAGACAAAATTAATCCACTATTCCGCCTTCCTACTCAAGGCGCAAATTTATCAATAATTGAAGCAATATGCTGCTTCACTTCCGGACTTATCGACGCGTTTTTTGACAATGCAATACCGTAGCGCTTGCCCCTCAACTCCATCCACCGAGTATAGTCGCCTGTTGCCTCGTTCATTGTCAAATCCTTGTCGTCCACAACAGATCGCTCCGCCGCAATCTTCTTCAATTCGTCAATTGACTTCGGTAAGTTGACTGGAGTAGCCATGTCCAGCGGATGGAAACGGTCGATTTGCTCCTTGCTAATGGTATCTGGTGCATCATCCATCGCCTTATTAAATGCCTCGAGCCTGGCCTCCTCGGTAGGCGCTGCGAGAGCCGAAGCCCAGGGATCAAGCATCTCAGGCGTGGGCCGACTAAAAAATTCCTTTGCTTTCTCCGCCACATTCTTTCTCTGTCTCCTCCCTGATACTACAAGCGGCGATGTTTTGATCAGTCCGGTTGTAGCGCCACGTCCCTCAGGAACTTTTTTGAACACCTTCCGATCGAATTGAGGCACGTCTTCGGTAAATCTCTGGAACTTCCGCACCCGCCAGTACGAACCGGAATTGACTTCTTCTCTCGGCGAATCACACTTCCGACAGTTTGCATATCGCGGATAATTTGTCGTCGTGCAGTTCGAGCAGATCCATTGGCTCTCAAATCCCGCCTCGTCATCTCTCATCTTCTCGCGGAAGGCTTCCCGCAGAATGAGCGCATCGTCCGGTATATCTTCCTCGCAGCTGCGACATGCGTCTCGCGAAACTAAGTTATCCGTCCCGCATTTCGAGCACGTCCACTTTGGTGGCAGCTGGGTGTCGTCCTTTAATTGGAGATCATGCTCGAGCTCATGCTCATGGTCTTGTCGAGCAAACCGGCCTCTCCCCACTCGCTGACGATTCTGAGTAGCTCTCTCTCTCCTCATATTCTTCCACTCTTCGGGGAAAAGATTCCTCAAACTGCTCTGTTCTGGTAAACTCAGGTAAAGCTCTGACCATTTCAATCTCGTCGCATCCTTATCGAGATTCAAATTCCACTCCACTGGTATCGAACCGATCTCCTTGAGAATCTCCAAACCCTCTGTGACAAGGTCGGCCTCATTAGCATTAGAACGGACGCCTACATCTGCCTCGTCGAGGAATAGATCCGAAAGCGTGACGGGGACGCCGCCCGAAGTAGCCGAAAAGCCGTGCTCCTGGCGCATGCGTTCGAATATATCCATTCCATACTTGATGTCCTCCTCTCGTACTTTGGATGTGAGGCGGAGAGATGTGTACCATTCGACGTCACCCGTTCGGATGAACTGCTTCTGGCGAAGTCGGCGATTGCGAGCAGTCTTGTACGAAGCAGAGCTCCTGCTACGACTGAGAGGGGTATCTGCCTTGCTGCTTCGCTTGTTAGACCTCCTAGTGGGTGTGGAGTTGGAGTCGGAGGCGGAGGCGTTCGAGAGGCCGTCTTGATGAAGCGGAGCGGTAGAGCTTAAGTTCCGGTATGGTGACTGCTGCTGCAGGAAAATGCCCGTCCGCGAGAAATTCCTTAGTGTACGGAGCATTATGACGGGCGAGGATGAGAAGGAAAGTCAGGAGCTATATGCTACTTTGATAGGTAGAGGTTGGTTAGAGGTTGGTGTTCCCGTGAAAGATCCGCACTTGACAGAATCGGGTACAACTATTCACAGAACCTCGACCTGTGCAATTGAGGCCCCTTAGAAATCGTAGGATGGATATTCTGAATTGAATAGTAATCCCTATGCCCGTTTGTCGTTCACGCAATCGCAGCGCGATACGAATTTAATAATTGAAAATGGATTGCAAAAAATTATTTCAAGCCTTTCTCGAGATTTCGAGGGGTACGAAACCCTTCGAGGTCTGGATCGTATGATGGTGGGGACCCTAACCGCAGCAGAAACGCGTACGAGAAGCATGACGCGCGCGAAGCTGTAGCCCATCCGTGGCGTGTAGTGTTTGGTCATTTTTGTTCTTTATTATTTTATTTAAATTAATATATATATAGATATATATATTTTGCTGAGGTGACGTTTATGTTGTATTATTTTAGATTTTGTTTTCCTTACGGCGTACTCTTTTTGGCGTATTTCAGCAACCGTCGTTCATTTTGTCGTGCTATTTCCAGCCATGGATAAGGCATCTAGTGCCTTCCGAGCTGCTATTATTACTCCAGCAGAAGCATTATCGTCAAAAGGATCAGGTGGACTAGTTGAAATTCTGCTACCATTGTCACAAACAGGGATGGACATAGGGAATACTAAGGACAAGTTCTTAGATATTCAGCAGGAGTTTGAAGCAGGCGGCGATATCGCATTGGGGAAGCATCTACGATGGACTGAAGCGGGGAATTGCAAGAAGAGGAAGGAATGGGACGCGGATAACGAGCAGGAACAGGGTCGGAAGAAGCATAAGTCGCCGGAGAACGAGATTATCTGGCTAACGGATGGTGAAGCTGAGACTCTGGCAGCAACTCAGCCTCCTCTCGGGATGCGAACTGCAGAGACCTCGAAAATCGGAAACAATCACAATGACGATATGATCTTTCTCGGTTCTAGGTCAAAGCATTCATTTACATCTGCAACTCTAGCTCGGCTCACACCAGCTCCTGTCGCTATGGCTCCACCCATCGGACTCCAGGAAAAATCTCCAGAACCTCTTATTTCACAACAGGAGCGACGACGTGTGGAGGTCGAGAACGAAGTCACCTCAATATTCCCGGACATTTGCCGTCACGTGAGTCAATCTGTCGATTTGATTAACAGAGACGCTTACACTTCATAGTATCTACAAAATCAGATCGACGGTCTTTCCCCGGCATATGCAGCCCAGGACGTGCAAGGCCTCGTCGTTCACATCCTTGACAACCCGAAGTATCCGCGACGACAAGCCAAGAGGCCAACTCCTTCTAAAATCGCTGCCAACAGTGATAATTCGACAATAACCGCGGCATCTGTGACCTCTGCAGCACCTGCCCTTAATTCAAACATCTCAATTGATCCTGACTACGCCATCGCTGTGTACGTTGTTCACAGTTATATCTTGGCTTGCAATATTTACGCTAACTCAACAAACATAGCAAAATTCTGATGAAACGCGAGTTTCCCAGTATGCCTGTCAGAGTTCTCGATAGGCATCTCGACCTGTCCACGCTTGGTCTCCGTCGCACGTTTGAAAAAATTGACAAGATCGATAGATACTTTAAAGGCGAAACCACTGAGCTTAATGACAAGCCGACTTTCTCGCTGATCAGGAACCCTAGGTCGCAAACGGTAGAGATGGAGTCTCTTCTAGCGTGCAAATTTGGTACACAAGTAATGGCGGACTTCGAGAAGCTAAAGGAAGATATCAGGAAGGAATTACTAACGGAGGCGGAAAAGAAGGACAAAGAGTTTGCCGTCCAGCTCTTAGATCAAGAAATGGAGGAGTTGGGGATGAAGATGACTTGGTGAGTCGGAGTGTCTAATGTTTTCTCGTGAATGATATGAACTAAATACGGCTTATAGTGGGTGCTGCTTTGGCGACTTTGCTGATTTTGAAATGTCCCAATGTTCGGAAGGTCATCTGTTTTGTCAGGAATGCGTATCTCGGCATGTTGAAGTAAGTCCAAGGGTACTCTTGAAATTCTCTTTTGCCCAATGTACTGACTATCGCTATAGAATATTATCGGTAATCTGAAATATTCGCTAAAGTGCATGCAAATGGATGGCTGCTGTGGAATTTTCGTTATAAGTGAGATAAAGAGGTTTTTGCCTCGGAAGCGAATTGACCTTCTCGCAAAGATCGAACAGCAAGCAGAGCTTCGAATGGTATGTGTACTTTTGAATTGATTTTAATTCTGCTGTTTGTTTATTAACATCTGTCTTGAGATTTAGTCGGGCCTTGAACTAGAGAGTTGTCCGTTCTGTGACTTCGCAATTTGCATCGAAAATGAGCACGAGAAAGAATTCCGGTGTCAAAACCCGGAATGCCTGGAAGTTTCTTGTCGGAAATGTAAAGAGAAGTCACATCTGCCTCAGTCCTGCGAGGAGTTTGCAAATGATCATAAGATTTCCGCCCGTCACAAGATTGAGGAGGCTATGACCAAAGCACTGATAAGAACATGTGTCAAGTGCAAGCAGAATTTCATTAAGGATTATGGTTGCAACAAAATGACATGTTCGAGTTGTGGCACTTGGCAGTGCTATGTATGTGGACAAGCTATTACAGGATATGAACATTTCGATGGGAATGCCAGAGGTCGTAAAAAAATATGTCCTCTATCCGACGATACAACTACTCGACATAAAGCTGAGATTGAGAAGGCCGAAGCGGAAGCTCGAAAGTCGGTCCGGGAGGAGAACCCAGAACTCACGGACAAGGATCTCAAGGTTTCGGCTGCGCTTGCTCCACCTAGCGATTTTGATCGGCATGCTGAGGTTCCTGCTCCATGGCAAGTCACACGGGGTCCACAGTATGCAGGGCCTGCTCCATATCATGCAGTACGGATGTCACACCCAAATTATGCGGGTGTAAACTTTGCCAGAGCACCCGGGGCCATTTACCCACCAAAACGCAACGTTGGGCAAAATCATATGCCGACATACCGTCGTCGGTAATTCTAACTAGAGATTTACTGCATGCTATTGATTCAACAGGGGCAGTCGGTGAACTTGCAAACAAATCGATCTTGCCCTCTATGGTAGTGGAATATTAAAAGAGAAATAGGCAGGGTTTGGTGCGTTTCTGGACCGTGTATCTTGCATAGTCTACATACTTATTGTCGCATTTACGGAGTTAGTCTAAGGATGTGTATTCTGATTATTGGTTATTTTCATTAGGTTCCGCTTTTTAATAACATATTGTACACTCGCACATACTTATTTATCGCATTTACGGAGTTTATTCTAAAGACGTAGACTTACCATTAGATATTTTCGTTAGGCCCTGCTTTTAATTACATCTTATATTGTTCTATCAGAATTATGAGGCAGACATTGCTAGTAGACATACATTCTCTGACGATACCGCCAGATCCACATATCGAACCAACTTGACCTGAAACCCTTTTTCTTCCAAGTTTCGCACCCGCCCATAGTCTAACAATGCTCGAACCTTAAATCCAATTTCCTCGCGCTTCGATATTGGAAGTTTGGACGGATGTGCCTCGCCATTAGCATTAATTTCGCTAATGTTATCGGGGTCGTCATGTTCGTCTTCGTGCTCGGCGGTGTACCCGTCATCTCCGGTTGGCCGTGCGTGGCTCTCAGTTTTGTGATTTTTGTTCCGTGGCCGGCGGCCACAGACAGCCCATGAGCTCATCTTGCACAGAATTTCAAAACCGCGTGGATCAACCTCTTGAGGCTGTTGTAGGGAGTCGAATCCCATTGAGAGGCAAGAGAGTGGATAACTGGCATAGCTGCATCTGTGCCTGCAGCACAATGCAATCATGATTCCCGAAACCGGGATCAGCTCCGTGTCTGAACTTTCTCCACTGCCTTCGTTGACATAGTTCGATAAGCACTGAATTGTCAAATCCGTCGCCGCACCGCACAAGTGCTTCGATATCGCAACTAAACCCCGACTGTGATTTCCTTGCTTTCTCAGCCGTGGTTCTTTCCGCAGATTGAGATCCTTGATGTCCGTCTTAAATCTTGTCACACTTGGTTCAGGACACCCCGACCCCAAATCTTGCGCGTCCTTCACAATCTTTGAATCTAGTTTCATGCGCATGCCGGATCTGTCTATCAGAATGAACTCAGGGGCTTGGGCACGCGAATCCTTAAAGTGATGGAGAAGAGCTCGGTGCAGATACTTCAATCACTTGTTAGCCTGATTCAAAGACTTCAGGAAATGACGCGATATACCCTAGAGAGCTCTGCTCTTCCTGCTCCAAATTCAATAAAACAGTTGCCGTCGAGGAGAAGCCCAGCCTTCTCTAACTGCGCAATCAGCGATCCTTGCTGTATCGCGTGCTTCTTGTTCGACAATTCATCCAGTCGCCGTTGCAGGCCCTCATGAGAGAGTTGACAAAGTGGGATATTTTCATATTTTGTACTCTGTATATGCTTCTTATAGAAGCAATCCACAAATTCGATCCAGCGGAGATATTCGTCATGTTTTATTGGGCGGTTTTCGTTAGAAATTGCTGGCTCTGGTCGTAAAAGATTGGAGTCGGGATCAAACCACGCATTTGGTTCCACGGTCTTCGCGGACTGGCACCGCTTTATATGCCGAGACAAGTCACGAAGCCGGACAGAGTGGTTTGGATCAAGTGAACATTTGACCCGTGCATTGCGATGGTCTGATTCAGTAGCTGATTCCTCTGTGGTATCGGATGTCTATTACCATATTAACATTTGGTGCATTGCATTCACATAACTGCATGGAGTAAGCTGTATCCTTACAGAGAGATGTTGTGCGCAGAAGCGTGCTGTTGCTTGGCGTGTCATATTGCACCTTCGAAAACGCTTGTGAGGTAGAAGGTATTCGCATTGGAGTCGCTCTGGCCTACTCTTCTTACCGTCCTTAACTTCTGCATGAGATAGGGATCTTCGATCTATTTCAGCATTCAAATGGGGAGTGTCGGCAGTCATGGTATATACTGTGCTCGACAGCCAGCTCGGAATTCGAATCGTACCTTTAATATTTCCTTCACAGGAAGCAAACTCGTGGGGCTCCAACCCCCAATCCAATTCAACCCTGAATAAACGTCCAAATCGAGACTAGCGTGAAAGTTACGTTGGGAATCCAAACCTTCACCCAATCTAAAATAATTTAACGTAATAAACCGCAAGCGCACGTAAAGATATTTCACCAAATTGTTGAGAGGTCATCGATATTGCAGGAGCAGGACTTTCAACTCGTTACCATCTTACTAACGTCTAACGCTTGCGCTGCTGTGATGTATGTGAATATTAAAGGAAGAGGAGAAGCAAAGCAACTCAACAACTTCCGCGAAACAATCATCCTCATCCTTGGGTAGTATGGTCGACCAAAAGTACCTATAATTAACAATTCAATGACCCAAAGAATCTTGCAGGAAGACGAGAGAATGGCAGAAGAGCCAGTTTGAGATCCCCAGTCCATTCAAGAACAAAACATAATTCGAGATCAAATATTAAAAGAGCAATAATGATCACATTTTTACTCAAGTGCAGTAATTTCAGATAAATTGAGAATTGTTTTGATGGGTCAATTGTACAGAGAAATCCAGGAACGAGTGAGTGAACACAAGCCTTTGCGACGTTTTGTGTCGCAGCAACCAGGACCGCGAAGAAGACATGACGAGCCCTTACTGTGGCTTAGCAATACAATAAACTACTGGTTTGTACGGGAGAAGATTGGTACGATAAACACACCGGCCAACGATATTGTTCAGTGGGTCTGAGGTATATGTGGCGAACCTCGAATGCCAACAATGCAAAAATATCCTCACGTGGAGTTATGTCCGTGTCATCCATTGCATATTTATCACAGTGCACAACCGACTTTGCATTAGCAGATGCTTTGATGAGTTGCTGTATTGTGTTAGAATTGACTCAGACATTGAAATATTGAATTATGATACATTGGATATTGACAAGGATGAAAATGGAAATATCAACATCACGTGAAAGGTATGTTATTAGATAGAAACAATATCTACCAATACAATGCTAAAAGTCAACTAATAACAATCAAAATAGAGTAAATGACGTTACACGCTTCCAAGCTAACAAGACAATTTAAAATATTGCAAATGCTCTTGGATCATATGCTGGACTTCTGGAGGTAGCGCTCCGGGGCCTCCTCCTCGTTATCGCCCATATATAGTCTGTGATGCACACGAATAGTGTCTCGCGGTTGAACAGACGGCCCATTTGAGCCTCCACTTATAGCATTTCCAAATTCATCCATGGGGTATTCAGGAGCCTAAAAGAAGATTGAATGTCAATTGACTGCTTCACGTCATTACAGGCCTCAATGGAAATAGTATACTTTGATAATGGGCTTTAGCTTCACATCCTTCTTCTTGATTCTTCGTGTCTGCGCATTGTTACCCGATCTTCCAGCAATTGTGGTTAACTGCGTGGCAAATTTGATTCTCCTCTCCCGATTCAAAGGACTCTCGTTCTTCGTAGTGCGCTGCCTCTTGCGCTTATCAGGGGGTGGTGACTCGGGACGCTTTCCTCGCTTGTACTGGTATTGAGGTATGACATTGTTCTCGTAACCGGCGTTGAGCTTTGAATTGGTCTCGGTAAGTTTCGTGAGCGGTACCGACGACTTTCGAACGGCTGTACGAGATCTTGTCGCCCGGCTGCAAATTCCGGCTGACTCGGGCGGCTGATTCTCGAAATTGCTGATACCTGACGGACGCGCTGTTGTAACGGGAATAGAAGTACTGGATGACGGCATCGTATCCGTCGTCCTCTTAAATGAGGATCGAGTAGGCTTAGCCGGGGTGGAAACATATCTTCGCTTTGGTGGGCTTCTAGGAGGCGAGACGGGTTCTCGAATTGTATCGCCCGTCGCAAGCTCCTGAGCTTCTTCCACGACAATAGGCGCATTAGGTTCGAACGTAGACATAGGCTGTTGGCGCTTATTCATCTCTGCCCATCTATCAAGGCTGATATTCCATGGCAGCATCGACGTGTAATCAATATCAGACGTGTTACCTTCATCGCTGGCAAAGTAATTGCTGGAAGCAACCGTGGCATCTTCCGATACCTCATCCTTGGATGTGTTAACTGCACTCCTCACATCTGTTTCATATATCTTTGATACAGTCTCGCCGGTCTCTATGATGCCAGACTGCTCCTGTGTGGCATCTACACTAGGACTGACTTTATCCTGATCCTGAACTGAATCGTGATCAGTCTCACGTTGAGGAACAGTACTCCGCAGCACGACAGGAGATTGCTCACATTGCGGCGCAATTTCCGCCAAAATTCCTTCGGCTGAACTGATTTCCATGCCTGAAACGTTCTCATCTGCGACCTCTACCACATCTTCGGATTCCTTGTTATCGACATTGAAATTTTCCGACCTGACTACGTACGTGTCAAATTCTTGTAATGGCGAGGATTCCGTGTCACGTAATGCGACAGGAGGTAGTGCTGCTGCCATTGAGCACTCAAAAAATTCTTCTTGGTCAGAGTCAGATTCAGAAGCGACGACTACTCTATCAGCGAGCTCAGACGAGGCAAGCTGCTCCATCACCTTTTCCGATGCCAGCCCGGTATCGACTTCAGACTCTTCGGATGACGACTTAAAAGACTCTTTGAGAGGTTTATTCGCCACGATTGGACTCGCCATGACGGATTCGGATTCAGCCGCCGCGACAACCTCTTTGATCAACCCAACTGCCTCCTCAGAAGTATCATGCATCTCAGACTTAGCAACGACATCATCCACTGAATGATGAGCAATGTCTTCTTCTTCGATATCGATCTCATGACGAACACCTTCATACTCCGTCATAGTCTCGTTCACGGAAGTGACATTCTTTAAAGGTGAACTATTCTTCACTTCCGAACCCGAACTTCCTTTCCTAGGCGACGCATCCTTCACCGAGGCAGTAGCTTTTGACGGCGACGATCGATTTTGTGGAGAAACTAGCATCATTGGAGAGGTAGCCTGTGGCGAAGATTGCTTAATAGGCGTGCTGTGCTTCCTAGGTGAAATAATGTTCCGAGGAGAGCTAAATTTCCGAATCGAACTGCGGCTCAAGGAAGGGCTAGCTTGTAGTGGAGAAGTCGTTGATGCATCGTCCTTGATTGGCGATCCGTGAATTGACCAGCAGCCTTCGCGCCGTCGCTGTTCTCTCTCCCACTCATTGATGCCCTCAGGCAGAAGTTCGCTGATATCGTAGCCTTCAATATCTGATGCTTCTATCAGCTGCTGAGGCACGTCCAGCGCCACATCCACAGCTACCGAGACATCTCCGTTCTCAGCCTCGTCGATACCAGCATGATCGGGTGATTCGGCCTTCATTGGAGATGGGAAATTCTGAACCGCATCAGACTGGCTGCTGACTGGTGTTTGAATCTGTGTTACAGGTGCTGACGCTGAAGACACTGAAATTGCAACTTGGTCATGTTGCGGCGACGCAGTTGACCCTGATGTGGGATGCGTTAATGCGGTGCGTGTGGGTGGACTTTGCTGCTTCAATCTCATATCAAGCGACTCAAAGCTGTCCATGAATTGATCATCGCTGTCAGACTCAGACTGCGGTTCATAGACACTTAATGCCCGCGCTGAATGAGCAATTACAGGAGTCGAATTCACCGCAAGCAAAAGGTCCGGCTTGCTTGTAGTGCTGCTAATACCACTACCTTCAACATCAGATGTTACCTCAGTTGAAGTATCACTGTATGCACGACTGTAGAATGCTAGGGCTGAGGGAGCTTGTGGCATGTGACGAATTCTGAAGAAATTTCGAAGGCGGTTATACTTGTCGATTCGGTTGGAGTATTCCATTAAATTGCTGGGAGATGGTTTGAGTGCTGTTGGTGACGGTTCTTCTGCTACTGCATGAGTCAGTAACAAACGCAATTTTTCACAGAGCAGATCAAACATGAATACCGGTAACCTGTCCTGCAGACAGATTTGTCTCTTCACTCGTAGATGGAACTCTAGGCAGCACTGGCGGAGATGACATCAAGCGCGGATCTAATGCCATGTCACCGCTAAAACTTGGCGAGTACTGAAACAGTTGCTGACTGTATATTGCCGATTGGTCGAAGTCCATCCCCATGCGATCTTGATCTGTGGATGCTGGTGCGAAAGTGATGCTCGGATTGTAATTGGCATCTTCCATGCTCGTATCAGAGCTCAATCGAGACCCATCGACTAGAGGCGGATCCGCGATGTCGGTTTCTTGTAACTTTGGAGGTTCGTCATTTTGTACGAGTTTGGGCTGATTCGTAGTCTTCAGCTCAATGAGTTCGTTCTCTTGTGTTCCTAGCTGGAAAGTCTCATTCCTGGGTTCTGAAACGACAGTTTGCGGAGATTGGCCAGAATCACGTATGACCGAAGAAACCTCCAAGCATTTTTCGCCATCAGTCGAGTCATCGTCGTCCCTCTGCGAAGTCACACTCTTGCTGCCGTTCTCGACACTCATCGCTGATTCCATCGATACTACTGTTTCACCATTATCATTTCCAGTCGCACAGCTTTCAGCCACTGTTAGTGTGGAGATTGAAGAAACTTCCACTTCCGTGTTCTTTACGATATCGACATCCATAGGCTCTGGTATTATCTGTACCATCGTCATACTATCGACCGACTTGGCAGCAGCATGAAGCTGGCCTGCGCTTTGGTCATGCAGAAGTAGAGAGTCTGCCTGGTCGTCGAGAGCTTCCGTGAGCAATTGCCGATTAACGACAACAGGTGTCTCTGCAAATTCATCCATATTCTCAACAACCTCTGTCTCGCTCTTCGCAGAGTCCGTATCGGCGTGTTCTTCCTGGATGGGGGCGATTGGCACCCTTGTAGGACTGGCCACAACAATAGTAGTTCCGCCTGATGCTGACTGTGGAGACCCTTCATTTTCATTCATCTCTAGGTTTTTACCAAAAGAGGCTCGCGATTTAATTAGTCTTGTGCTGGCTCTTCTTTTTCGAGGTGAAATCGATGACTGTGTTCTTCGTCCCCGGGCGGATGGTGTCATCACACCGATTGCAGCATCCACGGGCCGCAAATTTTCTTCCCGAGGAGTGCTGGAAGTACTAACAGCATTTCCATCTTCGAAAAAAATCGCGAAATCTTCAGAAGAGGCAGACTCTGCCTTGCGTGATCTCGTTACTCGTTGGGTGGAAATGGCAGTTGGAATTAGCCCTACGGGCTCTTCGCTCTGAATAGCCTGCGACTGCGAACGGAGGACGCGGTTAGAGGGAGCTGGCATGGCACCTTTAGGCAATTCGGAAGAAATATCGCCTGTGATCTTCTCCCTGCGCTTCCTACTTCTGGTAGCCGGCGCCATCTAGGATCACTGAACCGAAATTCACCCTAGCCTCATAAGTAAGTGCGATTGCACGGATATACACGATGCGATAAGAAATCATTTATAAAATACCTTAATTTAACTGCGCAGCTGTTCGATCGACAATGTTGGTGAGTGCTGCAGGTTGTGGTCGTATCAGTCCCAATGGTTGTGTGTGCAGTTCATGAACTCTCACTGCGGTAGAATTCCTTGTTTGTTTTGTGTTCGATCAGTTATCTGAATATGTTGCCACGACAACCACCGTTACACCCTAACCCAATGCCAGCTCTCCACTTACTGTGATCCGCTCGTTACTCGAGAAGAAGAATCTACGACAATTTCATATTAAGTATAGAACAAATTGCATTAAAGTTTACAATAACCATATTATTATGAGTAGACTACTGCAGATCTTTTGAGGCGGTATGCTCTGGTGGCCCGTGGAGACAAGAGTTCAACGATTGTGCTTGTGATCTGTGACTTGGAAATAAGTTCACGAACTTGAGCCCCTAACGCACTATTCTTGATATCAGCATATCTTTCGGTAAGAATGTCGATCAAGTTTTACGTCTTTATGATATAGCCATTAAAATCTCTCTATATAATAACTACATTATTGCACTTATGAAAGGCTGCAGCTCGTCACGTTTATGCAGGCGCAATGCTGTAGCCACTTGTCGCGGGCACTACGGTGGACTAAATGGTATCCGGAACTACCGCGCGATGAGGAGCAACGCGAAAGGCCAGAACGACTTGCATGATATACAATTTATGGAGCTTCCTGAGTTTGCGGAGGCAATGCCACCCAAGCTGAAGGCGTTGCGTATGTGAAGGGCTCGTTTCTTGCGTTGATGGACATTGGAAGGAAATCGATTTATTGATTCCTACAAGAGCAGCCTGTCCTAAACCATTACTGATCCTCTTGGTCACTATTACTAACCATAAGGCTATAGCATTCATGTACCCATGGACACCTGTACCACCGAAAGAATCGCCTTATCGAACAGTTATCTCTCTACCAAGTTCACGGCCTCGATACTTCACTTCAATGTGGCCTGAATCGCTCTCCTTAGATGCAATTTCAGACTATTTTCGTCGTCTTCGTTACAACTATCTACAGTATCAAGGTCTGAGAGCATTGCCATTTACGCTTGCTCACGAGAAGTTCTTCAATGCAATGGCAGAAAAGGGTCTCCGCATGTTTCCCCACACTATCTTCCTAACGTCAATTACCGGCGAGGACTTGATCAATCCCTCTTCTGAAGCATATTTGAGGAAGCTGCCCAAGGTTGCTGGGATGCCTACTAGCCATGGTACAACTATTGGTGGAGAAGACGACTTACCATTCGATGATTCGCGAATGCAGAGGATGTTCAAAGCAGTTAACTCGTCGATGCCGCCGGAGTTTGAGGAGATTATCACGAACATGAAAGCAATGAGGGGCTATCTCGCATATGAGTTCTTGCGAGGGGCCGCCTATGCTGCGCACAGCTTTCTGATCGACAAAGTTGCTTCATCTGTTGATACATCAGCGAACTTTCGAGTGCAGACATTTGAGGATATGTGCGACTCGCGGCTGTCATTTCTTCTCGACAAATTTCTTTCCAAGGACGAAGAAGAGATGGAACGGGACGAAGATGAGGACGTCGCCGACATAAACTCGCGAGCGTGGATAGACTGGAAGATAGAGGATCAGAGAGCCCGAATAAGACTGAAGGATGTGCATATGCGTGTGGGCAGCAGCCCGTCATCATTAGCAGAGTTTCGAGCAGCCGCTGCCCCGCTACTTGCATCGAAATATTTGCCTTGGAATGCCATCTTCGGTGTCACTGAGAGCTGTGCTATGCTTCCTCGGATTCTAATTGAAGAGCCATTTGATGAAACGCCGCCGGTCGGTACAGAATATACCATTGACGTCGAAATTGAAGCGCCAGTCGCGCTTGGGTTCATAGATTGCCAAACTCAAAAGAAGGTTGTCCTTAACGATAAAAATGCGGATGAAAGCGGATATGTCATGTCACGGATGGTCGTCAGCTTCGACTCGCAGTTTTTCCCCATTAATAGACATAATTATCAGCGCAACGTTGAGCGCTTAGAGAAGTCTGGCATTCCATTCCCAGAACCGTGGATGAAGAAGTCACATCTATCGCCCTCCATATTAACACAAGATGTGAATAAAGTAGAATGGACGGTAGGTTTGACTTCGTTTGTGCATTGACCGGATATAGAGTTTACTAAACGCTATACTTGCAGATTTCAGACATCAATTACTTTACGCTCTTACTTGATTTTTAGAGGCATTTGCCGATTGCATTTACATTGTTTAATTTACGAGCATTGTGTAAGTATGTTACCCGCATTTTTGAAAGTGTATACCGAAGCCCTGGGTACGTGATTACAATCCAACAAGATCTACACAAGATCTACAGTACAATTATTCAGAATCGCCAAGCTTTCACGCGGAATCTATGAACGCGCTATTGGAGACTCTGAAACAGATTCAAATTCAGCTAATCAGGTCTCATCTGGTAGAGCCATGTAACATATCGAGAACTATGTAAGCGGAACTGAACAGGCAGAATTCAGAGTGTCCAGGGAAATCGAGTTATCGCAAATAAAAGCAGCGACCGCATTCACAGCTCCGAAAGAATACATACAGAGATACTTCTTTATAATTTAGCGGAATGGCCAAGTTGAGAGACGTTGGGTTATATGATTGTCATATTGTTGTTTGATCGAATTAGTCTGCAACTCCTGTTTCGGTGGATTCGAGTCATATGTGCCTACTGCACAGAAGGATGATGGTGCTGATAATCATCTCGGAAATGCCCTTATCGAATATTGCTCTCACGCTCTTATAATAGCTCTGCAACTCCCCGCTACTATGCCTGCGGGACGAATGGTCGTCGTACCTTCGAGTACGATCTGTGTGCCCCCTTCAGCGTTTTGAATACCCCCAAAAACATTGCCGACGCCTCACTCTCCATGGCCCGATGCCGCTGAATTTTTGCCATATGTAAGCATGACGTAGAATCACGTGAGCCGTACGGTGACGTAAGTTTAGCTCATTCAGAGTTTAATCCTTGGCCGAACCTGCAGATCGCTGCCGCGTTTGTCGTTGCCGCACAAACGGCGCACAACGGGTGCGACGTAGGTTGCAAATTGGGACTCGCTCGAAACGGTGAAATCTATGAGACGAACAAACGCAATCGGTTCATACAATCCAAGCCCATCATCCCCCGCCAGGAACTGGAAATTGTCCTATGTAAAATTTATTCTCATTTCCTAGTTATCGGGTCTTTACCATTTTCTTCTCTCTTTCTTCTTTGTATTGTATTATATTTTGTTGATCTTGTCGCCAATCTCGATACTCTCCTCCGACGGCGAACATATATCTCCAGCATCTCTTAATTCTCGGGACTACAATGACCGACCATGTCCTCCAGCACGCGTAATGCTCGTCCTCCGCCGTCTCCATTTCCTTCTGCTCATGGCCATCATCACCAGATTGTGGCGGACAATGCGCCATCAGCAAGCTCGCTACACCATCTACTCGCCATCGCGCACGATCGATATGCATCCCACCCCCAGTCGACATCTCGAGAGGAGTTATGGCGTGTGCTAACACGACTGGACGAATGGACCACCAGAATGGTCCAGTGTGGCCTTGTTGTCCCGGGAAACGGACGCAGCGACCGCACGAACAGTAGCGTCATGGAAGCTTGGCTCCTCGGCGGTTGCATAGCTTATGTGAGTTCCTTTTCTGCTGATTTGATGATATCGCCTCTTTCCCTTGAGGAACTACTCATTGTATCGAACGCTTGATTCAGAGGGATGGAAATTGCGCACTGGAACAATGGCGACTTGCTGTCAGACAACTTTGATCGCGTATATTTTGATCCCAATGAGCCACGAACGAGCGTTCTTTGTAATGTTCCAGTTGATGACGGACGAAGTTTTGGGAAATTAGTACTGATTGACTTTTTTTTCCATGAAGAGTCTAGGAGACATGAATAGGGCAATTGAATGGAATTTGCGGATCCTGCGAATCGACGCTGGGTAAATAACGTTGCGCTGTGCTTCAGAGAAACTGTCATTAACAGAGATAGATACGTTGAAGCAATGTCGAATCTTGCCGCAGCATTAAGAGCTCTACGTCGAGATGCCGAGGCGGAAGCATGGTGGACACGTACTGTACGACTACGACCGACATATTGGGATGCCGCTGATCATTTATTCTCACTTCTGTGCTCTCAGCACCGATATGCCGACGCAGCAAATGTCCTCGCATTCGTGGAGCAACACGCAACTCGAACAAGCGCTCCGGCAGCGGATCTGGCGCGATATCTTGCGATTGTTCACGCGAAAGGGACGCTACTCTACGCGTTGGACGACCACGTAGCTGCGGCAGACGCCTTTGCAAGAGTGCTGGCGTTGGCGACTGCGGCAAGCGGCTTCGACGGTAATAAAGACGATACTATCGCGAGCGCGAGCAAGAATACGCTCGCACGGTTGATGCAGCGTTCACGGACAGCGCTCGAATCGAAGCGATCCGGTCGCTTACTGCTTACTCCACAGGAAGCACAAACATGCCTCAGTGACATTTTCGGTGGCGAGCTTCCCGGATTGCGATTCGTGTCGGACTCGCAGCATCGACAAGCTATAGCGCAGACGACCGCCAATACTCTCTTGACGCTCGCCAAGATCCTTCAGGACGGGATTGCGTCTGGGGCTAGCGGTGGTGGCAATCGAGATAAGGGCGAAAGCAGCAATAACTCCGCGAACTCGTCGACCCTCGTACGTCTAGTTGGGCGAATTCCGTCTGCGTACGATGTCCTCCCTCTATACTATCTATCGCTGGCTCTTCACGCTAGCCCTAGCACTGCAAACAACATCGGAATCCTACTGGCATCACTCGCGCCGGCTCAACCGATGCCTACCGAACACTCCCTCGCGCTCGAATATTACCGCTACGGTCTTTCTCTTGACCCTCGGCACCCGCATCTCTATACTAATCTCGGCTCGCTCCTCAAAGACCAAGGCCGCCTTGTCGATGCCATTGCAATGTACGAACGCGCCGTGGCATGCGATCCCAACTTCGATATTGCGCTGGCGAATCTCGCAAACGCGGTCAAGGATCAAGGTCGCGTCGGAATGGCAATCGAGTACTACCGCCGAGCTGTCGCCGCAAACCCGAGATTCGACGAAGCGGCATGTGGACTGGCGAACGCGCTTACTTCGGTTTGTGACTGGAATGGAAGGGGCAGTTGCGGTGTCGAGATTTGTGGAGTAGATGAGCAGGGCAATATTTGTTTGAATAAAACGGACGGGTACATGGGTCGCATTTTGGAGATTGTGGATACACAGCTGAGGGATGCGATCCAGTGGGGCCAAGGTATTATCGCGTCTAGTGAGCAGATGCTAATTAGTGAGATTGTTCGGGCATGCGGCTACTTCGGACCGGATGATCCTGCGATGTACCTATGGCACGCGGAGCTAGCGCGCACGAAGCTCAGTGGTGAAGATGAGGGTGCGAAGGTTGTGGAATTACTTGAGGTAGCTGGGCGGCGTGCAAGATGGAGGTGGTACCGTGATGCGTATGTGTCTTTGGAAGATCCTGTCGCTGAGTCGAGTTACCGTCGACCGCAAATTCCCGAGTCGTTACCTCTTCCTGCTGCGCCGACAGTTCTACCTTTCCATACTTTCACGTTGCCGTTCACAGCAGTTCAAGTCCGTGAAATCTGTCGACGCACGGCACTACGCGTATCAGTCACGTCGCAGCGATATCCATGGCTTCCAAAAAACGTGTACCCGCCTCCTCCACCGCCTGCACCGTATCTCCGTGTAGGTTATATCTCATCCGATTTCAACAACCATCCGCTATCGCATCTGATGCAGAGTGTGTTTGGATTCCATCATAGGAGCAGAGGAACGGCATACCCTGTTCACGGAACTTGCTACGCCACGACACCTCCAGACGGATCTGTCTATCGCGAAAAAATTGAGGGAGAGGCGGACGTCTTTGTTGACGTGTCAGGATGGGGCACTCAGGCTATTGTGGAACGGATCGTGCAAGACGGTATTCACGTGCTCGTCAATCTGAATGGCTTCACACGCGGGGCGCGAAACGAGATTTTTGCCTGCAGACCTGCGCCGGTTACTGTTGCATTTATGGGTTTCGCGGGCTCCATGGGAGAAGGGTGGTCGGATTATATTCTCGCGGATAAGATTACCATCCCCGATTCTGCTGTCAGAAAATACCATGAGGAGGACACCAAGCAGACGCGCATTCTGAGGCATCATAATTGCACGAATCCCGACGAGTGGGTGTACTTTGAAGACGTCGTGTATTGCCGACACTCCTTCTTTTGTTGCGACCATCGCCAAAGCGCACCAGACGCAAGAGAAGCTATCACCGCGGATCCAGAGACGAAATGGCTGGCAGAACTCCAGCGGCGGGACGCTCTGCGTCTGGAGCTTTTCGCCGCCCTATCACCAGACACAATAATCCTGGCAAACTTCAACCAGCTCTATAAAATCGATCCATCCACATTCATCACCTGGCTGCGCATCCTGTCGCGCGTCCCCAACGCCGTTCTCTGGCTTCTCAAGTTTCCCGAACTTGGCGCTACTCATCTCCGCCAGTTCGCAGAGAAGTGGGCGGGTATCGACGTCGCCAACAGGATCATTTTCACAGACGTGGCTGCCAAGGAAGCGCATCTTCTCCGCTCGCGTGTACCAGACTTGTTCTTGGACACACCAGAATGCAACGCGCACACGACTGCTACGGATGTCGTTTGGGCGGGGACACCGGTGCTGACGTGGCCGCGGTATGCGCACAAGATGTGCAGTCGAATTGCGGCATCGGTCCTTGTTTCCGCGTGTGCGGAGTCTGCGCAGCGGCTTGTGGTCGCGTCGGAGCATGAGTACGAGGAGCGAGCGGTCGAGTTATGTCTCGGAGGGAAAGCGGGCGAGTTACTGCAAATTCGGAAGCGCTTGTTCCTCGGGCGCGAGAAGGCTGATATATTTGATACGGCGCGATGGACGAGGGATGTTGAAAAGGCGTATTGGATGATGTGGAATCGTTGGGTCGAGAAGGGAGGAGACGTGACGTTGCGTGCCGAGGAGGATCGGAATTTGTATATATAGAGTCATCGAGAGATATTTGTGCAAAAATTCATCTGAATGCGTGGGTATATATCGAATTTTGTTTGTACTATGATTTTGGATCATTTTTGTGGTTTGGGATCCTCATGGGATAAGCGACTGGTCACGATGATGGGTCGTCGTTAAATACATTTGAAGTTTATTCAACAATTTTTTCGTCAGAGAACTTGTCTCTTGGCACTCATGATATTGCGATGATGCTGTAAAGGGGAATGTCCTCCAGTACTAAGCTGAAGTGTTCAGCATCAATCATATCGCCATAATCTGTCGGAACTGTGAAGGATGAAGATGAGGTCCCGATCAAATATATCTTCTCTCCTAGTATGCTCATATATACTGACGAAGAAACCTCCATCTCGGTGGCGTCTGAACATGTGGCACAGATGCTTCTCAGCGAACGGAAGCCTTATCATAACAGGGCACAACCATGGACTGCGGAATGATAAGAAGGGACGGGGATTAGTCCGGTGTCCGGAGTGTGGGGTTGCGTGCAGACGACGCCAACATAGTATGGGCCAGTTTAAGACATTCGGGTCACGTTTTGCTGCGCGTCGACTAGTCCAAATTCTTCACATGAAACGGTCGCGGACTCTTACATCCCGGTGAGACCAGTGAGACGCACAGCATGTGCTCCAAAACATAGACACCCTATTAGTACAATAGATATAGCAGGGGACTGGGATAGCACACCGGCACAACTGCATATTGGTGGCACTCAAGTATGAAGACGTTGCAGATTTTGGTGGACTCCTTTTAGTCACGATACGCACACAGACAGCTCATGCCTCGTCAGATTTTGTTTGGACGTAACAGAGAATCAGACTCCAGTCTACACGAGACAGTATACGTGGAAGGAGTCGAAAACTCGCATCGCGAGTGACGATCGTAATTTAAACTAAGGGAAATTAAATTCTACTTGCTATGTTACTGTACTCTGACGATGCAGGACACTGAAACCTGCTGAACTCTGCGCGCTTCACAACAATCTTTTCCAGTACTCCAAGCTGCGTAAGATTAGCCTCATAACGAAGTAGCATACATATATTGAAAAAAATAATCAACCAGCCTCACATAGAAATTGTACGTACGCGTTTCCTTGTGATCGAAGTCACGGCTTCATGCTCAAGCATTCCTGTCTCAAGGAGCATATAGGCTGCAAGACCTCAAACTGGCAGGCAGCAACTCGTAACCTGCATGTCTACATACTTGTCCGACTCTGACATCGTCTAACTTCGCGATCTTATCACATCCGTTGTAACCGTCACGTGCGACCTGTCCCTAGTCAGACTCCGTACCATACTAGTATGAACCATCGGTGGGTAACATCGGCCAGTCCTCGGAGACCAATGCACATTCACGACAACAACGGCGGTCCAACTACGGACGCTACGGGTATCAGCCGAGTGCGGGGCTAAGCGGAAAACGAGCAGGTCCGCATGGAACTAAGACCAATTCATATGGATTAGCGAAATTGAATGCCAACACCCGGCAACAAGGTTTACACTTATTTTTCTTTTTCCCAACGCTCTTTGCCTTGTTTGGCTTGCTCGATTGGACGTGCCGCACTCAGAAAATAGATCATCAAACAATCTTCCATCCGGAAAGGCTTCGTTCTACGTCCGTGAGTTGGATTGTACTGAAATAAACCCAGTCTATAGCGACTGAGCTTGAGATACCTATCCGCCATATCGCACAGACAGACTGATCAGCAAGCCAAGTATAAGCGTATTTGTGAAACTGCAAGACAATGTCGTCACTGGTACCGTATGACCAATGGGCGACATCTGCCAACGCGTCTAGGGGAAAAACCGAGAATTAACGAGGGCAGGTGATGACGAAGATTAGAACAAATTGGAGGCCTGCTTATAACCACTTCCCTGTTCGAAGCCCGCCATTGATAGATTTAATTCTCAATTCTCACAAGGTTGTTACGTCGCGAATCGAGCAAGTCAAGTCTCATTCGTAAACGACACCGCTTATATGTACGAAAATCACTTTGCTGGCGTGAATCAGCATAATGGCTTCTCATAAGTGATGATGACCTCCATGCCACGCGTCGGGCATGCAGTGCGTGATGCCAACCGAACTCGACTCTGAATCAGCTATCCTATATACATAGAGAGACATGAACAATCACAAAAAAAGCCAAGAGATCTTATAGATACTGGAACAGAAAGACGACTCGAGCGAGAGCGGTAGTAAAAGACTTGCAGCGTTAACGTTTCAGAGTCCTCGTATGGCACACACACAACGGCATCTTCCTCTGTATCGTAGTACCAAACGGTCAGATGATGTTGACAAACGGGTGTCAGAAACGGAGCGAAAAGAAAGCGATTTTCATCTCGTCTCACACTCAATCTAGACGGCATACCATATTACAGTATATTCGTGGAAATAACTTAGTGAATAGCGGTAGTCCTTACATCCAAATTGAATCGGTGGCACATATAATCGTGTTCGCAAAGAAACGAGGAATAATCTCATCGCTAAACCTGATGCCGCACCACTGAGCTAAAAGTGTCCCGTCATCTCAGACCTCAGCCGTCAGCCGTCAGTCGACAAAATGGTACCAGAAAACTTACCGCTGAAGAAGTCGCTGCAGCAGCTTTCTTGCTTCGTGCATGAGTTTTTTCGGTTATTATTCCACGTGATACTCCAACCTTGGAACAACCGACAACCGCCAACCGACAACCGATAACAACCGATAACAACCGACAGGGTAACCAAAACTGTGGATGCAAATTATTCGCAGCTGGGGCCAAAATAGGCTCATCGCCACTCTCAAAAATAAGGTTTCTGAAGCCCTGCAACATAATGCCATACACGGCAATAATTTACGAGATAAATGCGGTCTAACTTTAATTTCGCGATCAGGCTACTCCAAAGTAGCTGCTCCCATCGTGAACTCTCGCGGTAGACCGGATCAAATTAGACTACTTATCTTCTCGACGTAAAGTGACGGGTAGCCTTGACACAGTACTGCTAAATACAATAGATGTAGAAGTAGTCGTCAGAACTCAGAAGTGACGTTACTAGGGCACATCGACTACTGCTAAGCATGGGGGCATGGGATATCCGCAGCGTAATGACAGCTAATATCCTTAATCATTCACTGACCGTGGATGGTGCTCACCAATATAAATTATTCTCCGTCGTTGCGGCGCTATTCGGTGGTTTGTTTCGGTATTTCCGATCCTGGCGACACGGAACGCCCTTAAAGTCCACCGCGTGATATAAAAAGCCAAGTCTTAATGTCTACATATGACTGAGCCTAAACATTATGCTCGTATCAAATTCGCAATAGATGCCGAACGTATATTATTTTTGCAGCGTCGACTATCCCTGAGATCAAGGAACTGGTTATTTGTCATTTAGTCGCAAGCAGCGGCTACAAAAGCGCCTAATAAGCAACGGTGCATATCGTATTTACGAAGAATTATTTGACCAAATGTCGAATCTCTATGCGATGGTGCACGGTATCGCCAAAGTGATAGCTTGCCTAAAATTCATTTGAAAAATGGCATTGCCTATCTCTATGGATGCCTTCAAAATGAAAACCTCTACGTTAATTAATGAATGGAAAAGGTTGGCAGGTCTTGGAAATTGGAGATAAGGAGTTAAGGATGTACTGTATTTTTTATGTTCTTGCTTGTTCTCCCAATTGTGCAACGGCGGGCTCAAACGCCCAGCGGACGAAATAGCTGAGCCTTTAGCACGCATCACCGAACACACCATAAATAAGTTACCTCTTTTTTTCACAGCAACACGTGCTTCCACCGCCGTAATGCTAATTCTGATTGCAAGAATGTTTTAGCCTGATTTTTTTTTCTCAAAGGTAATAATGCTAACGTTGCCGGCCGACTTATGAGAATCTCTTGGTGCAGTGAAACGTCGGCGACAGCCAAGCCTATGCTGCGCCTCCTTGCCGTGGCTACGCCAATGCCCAGTTCATACCAGCAATCCTAGAGTCGCTCTTAGCTGCCATCTTCAGACCCATACATGCGTGCCTAATGGTCTAAGTAGCAGTGAGCAACACCTGATACGGTGATATCGTCAATCGGTATCGTTCCATGTATAATGACTGAGTCAACTAACTTGAGATCGAGCACGATGGGGAGATTATTCATGAATGCACAGACAATTGCCGACAGGAAGGCGACGAGAATCACAGGGACCTCACTACATAGCTTATCGCTATTCCTATACGCGCTCTGATCAGCTTTTGATAAGGGATTATACACTTCTATTACTCCACGTGTGAATCATTCAGGACGAGATAGCTCGTAATGTGATTCCATATAAATGTCCAAGATCGCCCACCCACTCAATTGTCTTCAAAATTCTTGGACTTCTCTTGGCGAAGGCATACAATCACCCCGACGACTGATATCTTGCACGCACTATTAGGTCTAAATTTCTTGTCATTCTCTGTCCGTCTTGCCGAACTCCGCCAATTGCTCTCCTGCTTGTGCTGTCTTATCGCTTCTTGTAATTCTCTGTTCTTATCTGCTGCCGAGAACAGAAACAAGGTTGGAGACACTGACTACATGAACATGTCGCCACATTGCTGCCCTCAGATGCTTTCCCGGTATCTCGTATCTATTCGATAGCCCAAGGATTACCGGGAACACCCATATTGATAACTATAAAGTAGCACTGCTTCCCTAAGTGCAAATTCTCTTTGTGTCACTTCCGACCTTCCTGCCAGTCACGATGGCCCTTTTTCCCACACTGAACCGCTGGATTGGGTACGACCGGTCTGAGGAGCAGACTCGTCTCGATGAGCTTCGCAATCTTTCTATTGAAGAGCGGACAGCCAGGTTCGATAGTCTGACTGACAAAGAGGGCTATGTGCCGTCAAAGTTCATGGCTTTCTGTGGTCAATTTTGGGATACGTTCAAGAAACCTCCACGTCAGAGGAAATATGTGCAGAAACTAGACGCGAATATTTTGTGAGTTCACTGTAAAAGTTGCGATTTGGGTTCATTTATATACTAATATGGAACGTAGGATCTACGCACTTCTTTCGTTCTTTATCAAAACTCTCGACAATTCTAATATCTCTAATGCTTTTGTGTCTGGCATGAAGCAGGATTTGAGTCTGTACGGTCAGGAGCGTAACCTGTTTACGACATTCTTTAATGTCGGATATATCATCGGCCTCGTGCCTTCGCAATTCATCCTCAACCGTGTGCGCCCTTCAATCTGGATCCCAACTTGCGAGATTGTGTGGTCCGGTATGGTTATCGCCATGGCGGCTGCTCAGGGTCCTGTTCTCCTCTATGTCATTAGATTCTTTCTCGGTCTTGTTGAATCGTGTGCGTATCCAGGCTTCGCTTTAGTGCTTGGCTCTTGGTATCGGCCGGATGAGCTGGCAAAACGAATGACCATGTACGACGCTGCGTGGGCTATCGCGTCCATGTTCTCGGGATATATCCAGGCTGGCGTGTACACCTCGATGAATGGTCTCGCTGGCCTGGCTGGCTGGCGATGGTTATTCATCATCGACGGGTTGATTGGCATCCCTATCGGTCTTCTTGGTTACTACTCCGTGCCCGACTTCCCCATCAATACTCGTGTGCGTTGGCTCACCCAAGTCGAGAAAGAGTACAGTGTCGTCAGAATGGAAGAGATTGGACGCAAACCTCCTAAGAAACTGACGCTGAAGCGTCTCGGCGGCATAATGCAGACATGGCGTCCATACGGTTTCATTTGGCCCTGGGTGCTCTTTTCCGTGTGCGACACTACTCACTACTTCAACCTCTGGCTAGACGCTCTGAAAGACGCAAGCGGGCACCATCTGTACTCTGTTCAACAAGTCAACCTCATCCCTACGGCTGGCTACGCATGTGGTCTGATCTCCGGCTACTTGAACGCCAATCTGTCAGACAGAGCCGGCACCCGCTGGCCCTTCATCCTCGTCGCTGTTTTCTTCAATTTCCTCGGTAACCTCCTCCTCGCCATCTGGAATATCCCATTCGGCCTTAAGATGTTTGCGTTCTTCTGTCCGTCCATTGGCTATCCGCTGTGGGGTCTCATGCTCACCTGGTCAGCCGAGGTCTTCCAGGAGGACAATGAAATTCGTGGACTCCTTCCCGCGATGGGATCCACGATTTCCTATGCAGTGCAGGCGTGGCTGCCACTGCTCGCCTTCCCCACCCCGGAGGCACCACATTATCGCGTTGGGTACAAGCTGACCACAGCGCTGACCGTCGTGGAGGGCATGGGAATTTTGTTTTTCTTGGTTATGAGTAAGCGAGAGCAGAGACGGAAGGGCATGGTTCTCAATAAGTTCGGGTTGGCGGTAATGGTTGAGGATGTGCGTGATTATGACGCCCAGAGTGCTGACAGTGACAGCGTTAATGAGAAGCATGCGCGGGTTGACCTTGGCACTACTGAGAAGCAGCTGTAGATGTGGATATCTAATTTTTGATTGTCCTTTAGAGTACATAATAATGGAGTTCGACTTTGATTATAATTATTCTATTTACACTTCGTGGGCGAAGCGTCTTATACGCTTGGAAGAATTTTTTTAATCAGTAATAGGATGCTATTTTGTCTCTTCAAGCCAACAACCCCATTGTTCGCTACAAACACATGAAGTCAACCAAACGTAATCGGGAGTCGGGAGCCAACCCAAGGATCAGAGCCAGGGGAGCAAGTGTTGCACACTAAAGCATTTGGCGCCAAAGATCACTCGAATCTGAAGACCAACCAAGCCGGGCCAATCTGACGAGACTATTGTTTGCTTCGGCTGCCATGACGAAAAGCTTTTATGCCATGATTTGAATTTTTTCAGACATTTAAACAATTGGAATCGCTTTTGTTCATTTATAACGAAATACATCTGTAATGTTATATACCACGGTAGCGTCGCAGGCTAACATTGAATTTGCCCGTATTTACCACCAAATAGCGCGAGGTCGTGACGCACTGCTCCTCCGGCTGCCGCGCACAGAACCAACAATTTCAGTCCCCCATCACCCCACTCTATACCTCCGCCGCACAGGCACGTTTTCCTAGTAGCACGTAAAAATGAGAAACGAATCAATATGTGGCTCGCTCTCGCCCGCCCCGGTGACGTCAAATTCACTCATCGCGAACCTCGCGCGCCAACGCGTCCTCGAAATCGACGAAGACGCTTTTTTCTCCCGATCGCAAAGCAGCACGTTCGCGACCAAACACAAATCCAGCACCAGGAAAAAGAAGCGGAAGAGCAAGGAAGGATCTGTGAATGGTGACGAGAATAAAACGACGAAAAAGACGGCAGGAACCAGAAAAAGTGGGAGAGTCAAAGCGGCAGGAGGCTCCGACGTATCGAACTCGGAGCGCGGGAGAAGCATGAGCATGGTTATTTCGGATTCGTCCTCAGACTTAGAAATCCTTGATGAAGTTACAATCACGAAGAGGAAGGATAAGAACGATCGCAGCCGCAGAGGACCGACGCTGTCGCCTCCACCAGCGCTGAGCAAGGAGCAGCTGCAGGCCGCCTCGAGTGCTTTGTTAGCACAGGATGATTACAATGCGAGTTCAAGGTTAACAATTTCATCGGACGAGGAGGATGAGGACGGCATGTATCGACAAGACGGCGAACGTGGCGACGAGGAGGAGGCTATAGGAACGAGGCGGAAAAGACGGGAGGAGACGGAGGACCTGTTTCCCGAACTGGCTGCCAAAGCCCGACTACGCGCCAGAGCTGTCTCATCTACTCCCGATCCATCCGGGAGCGAATATGGAACTCCTATATACGGTGCGCAGTCCATGTCGAGGTCTGCCAGTATTGGGCGCTCGTTTGTGGTTCAAGTGCTAGTAGAAACCACACTCACGGCCATGCCCGAAGCTATCCCCGAAGGTGAGGAAGGCAACGACGACAGCCAGGATTCTGAGCCACTCGAACTGCAAGAGCGCGTGCCAATAAAGTCTAAAGCATTCAAGATTAAGAATTCGTATACCTTCCAGAAGGTCCGTCAAGCATGGTATCGGCACTGCAAATTACCTCCGGAAGTCGCGGACGATGTTGTTTTCTTGTATAAGGAGAA
Source organism: Lipomyces lipofer (assembly GCA_003705915.2). Lineage (NCBI taxonomy): Eukaryota > Fungi > Ascomycota > Lipomycetes > Lipomycetales > Lipomycetaceae > Lipomyces > Lipomyces lipofer. Next base: position 52,160 of record PPJX02000036.1, on the reverse strand, counting down.
TTATACGCGTGTGTATGACGACACCACGCCGGACCGATTAGGCGTCACGGAGGACAATCCCAGTATCAGTATTCTTGCTGTCACGAAGGGAGAAGTTGAGCAGTTGCGGAGAGAGCTGCGTGAGAGAGTGGAGAAGAGTGATGCTGATGAAGATCTCAGCGAGAGGAGTGACGTCGATGCCGATGACGAGGATGACGAAACTATCAAGTCGGGGATCAAAATTTTCTTGCAGGACGGACAGGGAGAGAAGATTAATCTTATGGTTAAACCTGGCTCAAAGATATCGAGGGTCGTCAATTTCTATCGTGCGAAGAGAAAGGTGCCTGCTGACAAGACGATTACATTGGAGATGGATGATGACGAGATTGACCAGACGGTGACCGTCGAGGAAACAGAGATTGAGGATGAAGTTACGATAGATGTTCATGTGCGATGATAATGTTTTAATGGCGATTGATTGATGATTTGCTTTGGGAGGCGTACGCGATAATTTTTGCAATTTATTCTTACAACATAGTGTAGTTATTCATTACGTACTATTAAATGCAGGATGCTAATACGTACAACTGTTCTAATCCCTCTTCAACGGGAAGTACTCGACCTTAACACCCTCCTTCGTCACAACCTTTATCTCCAACGCATCACCTACATGAATATGTCTCTCTGTGGCACTGCTAAACGCATCCTTCACTAACTTGATTGTCTGCTCCAGCGTCAAGTATGTCGCGACTTTCTCCTCCCCTGTGGCTGCATCAACCTGATTCTTGAAATTAACTTGATTGTCTAGGAAAGGCATGATCAGACTCGCAGCCGCGCCACCCGCACGACACTGCTCTCGTTCGTAGCTGCCGACCGGATCGAACGAGTACACAGCACCTCGACCCTCTTCGTCCAGCCCAGCGATGATGGTGTGGACATAATAGGGGAAAAACCGCTTCCCGTAGAGCATCGTCTGGATGTATCGTGCACATGACGCCACGCTCAGCGACTTGTTGTGCGCAAATTTGTACCACTGCACACGCTGGCCTAGGCGTCGCACAAGCATGTCGCCGTCGGCGGAGTATCCGTTCGCTGAGATCACGATGGGCGGGTCGCAAGGGAGAGTATGGACTTTAGGAGCAAAGCGAGTGTTGATCGAGTAACCGGTCGTGTGCCGTGTGTCGCCTGCTAGCACTGCAAAGTCCGACCCCGCAATGGCGAGAATGGTACCGCCGTTGTCTGGGAATACGTTAGCCACGACCTAAGGCGGATGCTGATAAAGCCGCTAAAACTCACCTGAGTACGGATTGAATCTGTGCTCTATGGGCGCTGTCGCTAGATGTGCCGAAGCAGGCTCATTATATGGTTCTGAGTACATTTTGGATGATCGTTATTGTTAAAGATCGTCAAAGAATGAAGATTGATTCGTATGTGCGCGGTCACGTTGACGTAAGCGAAGTCGACTATGGCAGTTAATATATTATTAGAAACGCAAATCAAGCCGAATAGCAAATCAGCCAATATCAGTTAATACTGAATCGTCTGTGATGATATTACGCTTCCCTTTATGGTGGAATATGGGGGAATGATATATTGCGTAGGCAGCGTGAATTTGTGAGCACTTGGAAGTTCCGCCAGCGTTGGAGTTGTGGCGCCGCGTGGCAGGCGTGGCTGAGCGATGATATGGCGAGCCGAGAGTACAAATACTTCGGAACCTGCTCGAAGTAATCCCTCCGAGGGACTGGTTGAATTCCTCCATATAACGCAGCTTTTAGATTAATATGTAACTTCTTTCGAAATAACATTATTGGGCTAACTTTCATGGATCGGACTATTTCCGAATGAATTCATTCAAAATGGTAAAGTTATGCTATTAAGAGCGTAAGGAAGTGTATTAATATGTTCGTTGAATGCAACTTCGAAACACAGCACTCAATCCCAAGGCCCGTGACAATGAAGATCCTATTCCTATGCCCATTAGTAGCCTATGTTAGCGTCAGAAACAACTTCAGCTTTTTAATCTCCGCAACGCCACTATTGCCGCGTAGTAGACCCTCACCGCGCTACAGACACTACATACCGTCTATGACTGAGCTTTGGATATGTAAGCGAACTTGGTATTTTAAGACTATCGAGATGAGCATTTCTTGTGTGTAAGTGATGAATGAATTGGCTAAATTTTTGTGCGATACTTGCGTGTCCTTCCATCTTCAGCTAGTACTCTGACCACATAGACTCATTTTGTGCCCGATTAATACACTCCGGGTACTATGTTATGATTACAATTACTTCATTTCTTTCGAATTGACACGTAGACTCTTCGGTCGCATGCCGAACCAACTAGCCCTAGGATAGACTATTCTGTCAAATTCCTTCGGCTTCGCAGCGTCCTGTCCTCCATCCTTGGAGTATCGAACACGTCTCCGGAGCGTCTATAACGAGATATTCCGCAGTACCTTATCCCTTAGGTATTCATCTCACGGCGGAACCTGTTGAAGGATTCAAGACTTCCACGGTACATGGACACCAGGAACTATATTTCTTAAAATGTCTGTTTATTCATATTCAAATAAAAAATGCGGTGATGAAATCACTAAATGCCATAATCTTCACTTCACAAGATACATACAACTAACTCCCCTCCTCACTAATCTACCAGCCCTCCCTGCTTACACAATGCATAAAACAAACTACTCTTGTTTTCTAACAACTTCTCCGGCGTATCAAATTCCATCACCTTCCCTGCCGCCAGCACCACAACCCGATCTGAATCAATAATTGTGTTCAGTCTATGAGCAATCGTCAAAATAGTCCGGTCCTTAAACTCCTTCCGGATCGTCGCTTGAATAAGCTGATCTGTTTCAACATCCACCGCTGCCGTCGCCTCATCCAATACTAGAATCTTGCTAGGTGTAAGAAGCGCTCGCGCAAGGGACATCAATTGCCTCTGCCCGACGCTAAAATTCGATCCACCCTCGTTCACCGTGGCGTATAGCCCACCATCCATGCCCTGGATATGAGTCTTCAAATGACTCAGGTCCAACACACGCCACAACTCCGCGTCGGTGTACTTTGAGGCTGGATCCAAATTCTCCCTCACACTTCCTTCGAACGCTTGAGAGTCCTGTGGGATGATAGCAAGTCGCTGCCTCAGATCTTTGAGACCAATCTTGCTGCTATTGACCTGATCAATCGAGATATATCCACCCACAGGCTCAATCATTCTGAAAAGCGCGAGCGTAAGCGAAGATTTTCCCGCGCCAGTGCGACCGACAATGCCGATTTTCTCGCGGGGCTTGATACGAAGATTGACGCCTCTCAGGACGAGATCCAACCCTAAAATTCGTTAGTGTTTCTGTTTTCTAGATAAAGGGGCGAGCAGAAAAGGAACATACCGGCCCTGTATCTAGTAGAATAATCATGAAACTCAACAGAACCTTCCGTGGGCCAGTCAACTGGAGGTCTGTTGTTCTCGATAATGTCAGGGGCCTCGCAAGGCAGCTTGCAGTACTCCAAAATTCTCTCAACGGACACTGTAGAAATCTCAACCTCCACAGTCATTCGTACGATCGCGCTCAAAGCCGAAGTTATCTGGAAGGAATATGACATCGTGAGGCCAACGAGACCGGATGACAGGCGACCTGACGCGATCGCGAGAACTGAGAGGAGAGCCGAGAGGAAGATAATGAGACTTCCAAGAATCTCGAGTCGCATTGCAAGCCATCGGCGGGCAATCATCGAGGGATAATACGCCTTATTGTTGAAGTCGATGTGGTACTCATTCGTCCGGTTAAATCTGCGAACTTGAGTGTAGGCGCGAACAGTGCTGACACCATTGAGCGACTCCTGAAAGTGAGCGTATATGGGAGAACGTGACACAGACTCGAGACGCTTGAGCTCACGGGACGTGCGGAGATAGAACTTCTGGTAGTAGATGTAGAGAAAAGTGATGGGGATAACGAAGAGGATGAATATAGGGTTGACGGACGAGATGATCAAAAGAGAGAACAAGACTTTGAAGCTGTTGCTGAAGAAATTGCTAAACACTCGGGCTAGAGCTTCATCGACTCGGTTGACATCTGTGGTAAACCGGTTGATGACTCGTCCGATGGGAGTGGTGTCGAAAAATGACATCGGTGAACGAATCACATGCCGCAACATCATATCATGGAGCTTCTTAGCAGCCTCGATAGTGCAAAAGATCCATAAAACAAGTGTGTAGAATAAGCTCAGGAAAGCGGACGTAACACCGAAGAAAAGATAGACGCCCAGATACTTCGCGGTGTCAGGATTGCTGCCATACTGCGTATTGATGTCACTCCAATGCTTGAGCCAAATGTTGCCGCCCATCGACATGCTGTAAGATGCGAGCATGAGCACAAGGAAGAGAACAACGACGTACATGTTGGCAGCCTTCATATACTCCTTATACACACTGAACTTAACCTGGCCCTTTTCGGAATGCTCCTTAACCTGTCTGGAACGCCTATTAGGCATATCGTCCATCAGCGTCGGCTTCTTGAAGCTCGCAGTGCTAGCTCTACGAAGCGCAACCCCGAACTTGTTGCCGTCATAGTACTCGAGCTCATCCTCCTCATCGTCCGACTGAGCAAGTGGGTCTTTCTTCTCATCCTCGGTCGCGTTGTCGGGCTCGACCTCGCGCTGCTCGGTGCCAAACTCCTTGACTAATTTGAATATCTCGCTGTCGGACTTGTCCATGACATCCGCGTACAGACCCGTCTCGATAATTTCGCCCTCGCGCAGCATAGTGATGCTGTCTGCCTGCGAGAGCACCGCGATAGCATTCGTAGCCATGATCTTGGTCTTGTCAGCCAGCAATCCTTGCGGGCCAAGCACGTTATCGATAAGATGCCTGCCGACATGTTGGTCCACAGCACTGAGCGGATCGTCAAGGATGTATACGTCTGCACGCGTGTACACAGCCCTCGCAAGCGCTAGCCGCGCCTTCTGGCCCCCTGACAGCGAAATGCCCTTCTCGCCGACAATCGTCTCATCGCTATCTGGTAGTACCGCGAAATCCTCGACCAACGCACATGCACGAACCGTCTTCTCATAGAAATCTGCGTGGAAGCGCTTACCGAAGAGAATATTCTCCTTAACGGTCGCGTTCATAATCCATGGCACCTGGGCGCAGTACGCAACGTGGCCGCGCACAGTGACGGACCCGGAAGCGCGGTGTAAATCTCCTAGCATGGCCTGCAGAAACGCCGACTTGGCAGAACCAACGCGGCCGACGATACACGCAAGTTGACCTTTCCGGGCGACAAAGTTGACGTTACGAAGTGCGGGTGGGTGACGACCGGCCTCATCCCAAAGAAACTTGCCGTTGGTTATGGTTACAACAGGCTGGTTGGGCTCGGTCGCCGCATCGAGCCGGGTCACGGCGTCGGCCTGGAGCTCGGACGTAATAAGAAAATCTCGTAAGCGGCCAGCCGAGACTAAAGCCTCCACGAACTGCGTGATAACGGTCGGGATTTGTGTGAGCGGATTCGAGAGCAGATTGAACAAAGTCAGCGCCGGGAAAACGAGATCGGTAGATAAGGGCCGATTCGCGGTCCAAACAAAGAATGCGAACGTCGAGCACGACACAAAGAACGGGGCGCAAGATCCAATGAAATTGGCGATGGCCGAATAGATTCCCTTCTTGCGCAGGTTGCGTAATTCCTGATTATTGCGAATCTCGTTCAGTCGCGCAATGAACGACTCCTCCCATGCATATAGCTTGATTGACTTAATCGATACGAGGATCTCTCCCGTGAGACGCGTTCGCTTGTCCTTTACTTTCATTTGCACCTTCTGGAGAGCACGCTGCTTGCGCGCGATGTACGCATTTAGAGAGATCGTGCAAAGCGTGACGGTGACGCCCGCCCACATGCTGTTTCCGACAAGCGCGTGCAGGTTATAGAGGCACAACACGATCTGAAACGGACCTGACCATAGCGCCTGACCGGACTGCGTGATCTCCTGTAGCCTCTGGACGTCGACCGACATGAGATTGACAATGTCACCAGTAGTCTTGGCCGCCCTACCGTCATTGGAGAGGAATAACGCCTTGCGGTAAATCGACGACGTAAGCGACGATTTGATGTGCATACCTGTACTGAACACGCGCTGCATGTACTGCTGTTGGAGAAGCGTCTGCAAAAATGAACAGGTGAACATGCCGAGTGCGATGACCACGCCGCCAGAGATTGGAACCGGTTCTTCGCTGGTGTACGAGTTGACGAATACTATAAGCTGACGCAGTAGATTCGGCTGCGTAAAGGCGAGAACATCGCCACTGAGTTTGAACAGGACTCCAATCAAGTATGTCGAGCCAAAGCACCGGAACAGCGCGCGGGGAAGTGAGGGAAATTGACGATGTTTCTCGTTCTGCCAGGCGAGATCAAAGTCCTCGCGCGTCTTGTCGGTACGCGAGTCGGTGGGAAGATCGGGTAAGTCATCTTCGGTCAGGTAGTTTTCATAACCGAGCTTCATGAGGGACGTGAGATACGAGAACGTAATGCGGGAAAATATGTTAGCGCTCGACTCAGGCGAACTGTCGATCTCGCCCGTGAGTGACTCGTACTGCGATGCAGGTCGAGGAATTAGTGTAGCGACTAGATTCGTTAGTTAGTTTGGATTGTAATATTCTTAACAACAGCAGGCTTACCCAAAAAATTAACAATCGTCGCAACCAGCCCCAAAGTTAACGCAGCAAACATGCTCTCGGACTTCACCCATGCGCGCCGCTGCAATTGACCGTAGAACCGCATGAACCCCGTCACGACGCTGAGGAACCAGAAAAAAAGTACAATGCCACTCGGGACTCGCGCCCGAAAGTGCTCGATATAATGAATATAGCCCGCCATCCCGATCGCCGCGATGTAGACGACCGTCGCCCAAACGCGCAGATCAACCCATGACGATGACAGTGAGTGTAAACCGGCAAGGTACACCAGATTACAGAGACCGATAAGGGTGACAAGGCCCAGCTTGATATAGAACCAAACATTTGTCGGCGAAAATACAGCAGGAGACTTCGAAAGCGCGCGAAGGTCCCGTGGTGACAACACGAGGAGGCATATTCCGAGAACCAACGGGAACACAACATCCGCAAAGCACGGCGTGAAGTTGTAGTACACGGGCGATATTGGGCCCCAGCTCTCAGGGTCCGGACAGAGCGCCATGTTGGTAGTAACGTGGCAAAGATGTGGAAAGTGAAAACCAGCGATAGCTGTGATTTTAATAGCACGGTGAAGTGGGCCAACGCGTTAAGTCCGCGATTGCTTGGTGACTTGCTTGGTGCCAACTGAACCGTCTCAGCTGTGGCGTCTTCCTCTCTGGCCTTTGAAGCCCTGCTGTCCAATAACTTTCTTTCCGCTTTCAAAGTCTGTAAAAATTTAGAATTTGACTGTTCGCATGCACACAATGATGCATCGGTTTTTTTCGGTCTAGGATGTGTCGCCATTGCACCATCGGCGTGCGCCTCGTTGTTATGGGTATATTTACGCGCGACAAATAATTTATGGATCTGACCATACGTTTTTTAAACTCCAGGAACCCGAAATATTCTATAACAGTTATAAAATACTCCGACTTTTAGTAATTAGCTCCGAGGACCTCGATAGCTTTCTTAATATAGACAACCTTTTGAGGCATATAAATAACCAAATATCAGATATATGGTCTTCGTACGGAGGACCCCACAACTGCAAACAGCGGAGCTGCTCGGGCCACCCGCCAAAGATGCAGGGGACGGGGTGGCTGAAGCCAAGTGCTTTAAGTCCGTCGTTATCTATTTACCTAATTGTCAATTGCATCGCCTATCCTTATGCTATGGCTGTGGACTAAATTAGTTGTCACTGCGGACTTATTGTTTGATTCGGTTGGTGGTCAAAGAGCGCGGCTTCTCCGTGCAAAGTCGACTTGAACTGCCTGAGGAAATACTTGGTAAATTATTTATTTTTTTCTATTTGCAAAACAATTAGAAAGTATTTGAAAGCCAATTGTCTGAATTGCCATTATAATCATGTTCCCTATCAATTGCGTACTGATAATATTGTCGCAATTTCGTGCTTTATCTCGGCAGCGTGCATATTAATCTGCAGCGCAAAACTTACGCTAGTACAGATCCGTGGTAATCGCCGATAATTCCAGACGCCAGTGATTGGTTGCTCCGAGATATTCACTTGCTTTGCAAATCTTGATCCCCATTGCCTTGCACCATTCAACTCACAGATGCCGGAGATAACGGCTGGCTACTCAGACAGTAATTGATTAATTTCGGCTTCGACGAAAGTCGAGAACGAAGACATTTTTGAATTCCAATAACATCTGCTATCCAAGTAGTCCTGGTTGGATCTCCAAACAGGGTAACAAGGAGTTTCTGCAGCCATTTTTACCCGAGCCATATTACGAAGTAGCCCTTGCCCAAGTTTGGTCACGAAATTTGACAAAAGCTGTCTGCACCATTTTTACGCCCCAATTTTGGAAAAACAGTTAGACACCGCCCGCTAATCTCCTTCGGCGAGACGTCTGTACCCCGGTTGGCAGCAGAATTTTGCCGACGGGCATGATTTGGGAAATTCCACATCCCAAAAGTTTTGATTGAGAGAGAATATAATCCGAAAATATTGTAATAGCTGAAAGCAAATTAAAAAGACTTCGAACAAGTACAAATGGCAGCCCTCATTCTTACTGTTATCACTCTAAACAATTTCAAGTTTACGCCTCATATAGGCAAAAGATTCAACATCCGTTTGCTGGATCAAGTTATCCAGTTCTTCGAAAATTAACTCATCCTGTTATCCCCCTCCTCACGGGCTGGCTCACCGTCCGCTCCTCCAGCCCGGGGAAGGTCCTTCTTTCATGCTCAACCTTCGCGAAAATTACCACATGGCCTCTGGTTTTGCCTCATTCCGATCAGCATTAGATTGTAAGATCTTCCAGGCAGTGGGAACACTTCTTAGGAAGATTCCGCGTATTACCGTGGCATGCGCCGAAAACCTTGAACGACTTGCTGATTACCGGTACGCATTCTTCACACCAATGCTTCTAGCAATTGAGTAGTTCTTGAGAAAGTTGAATACATCATCTGTTGACGCGAACACTGAAATAGTAGGTGGAGGCTATTGAAATAAGATCACACCATAATTGACGGTGAATTGAAATAGCCGGAAGTAATAGTCGAGGAACAGCACACTGAATGGGTTTAATGTGTAAGCGTCGTTTGCGACAATAACACGCTTAGTATGACCAGAATGCGCCTTGTAAATGACATACGCTCTTTTCATTACATCTCGAGCGCGCTTTATCTAACAAAGCTCATGTCCTGGTCCAAAATAACACATGCCACGTACTCTAATACGCCGCCGTCCAGCCAACGGGCACTCATCCAAATGCTGAGAATCCAGCACCTCCACCTCACAAGCACGTGCGTCATGTACTGACTAGATTTCTGATCCGCATCGTTCGCGACCACGGAGTCAATAATATTCTCTTCTACTCAATTTTGCACAAAGTAAACCGCCTGCCCAATGCGACTGACTACTCGTCGAGCGACGTCGGCAGTAGTTCGCCGGAAAATTGCAAGTGGTTTCAATGGATGATAGACTCTAATACACGGCACTGATAATTAATCCCGATGATGGACCAAGCCGATCCAATGGGTCATCTATTGTACACTACCAACTATGACAGGCTGTGTTAGTCTGTGCACGTAAGGGGTACGTCACACTTTAGCCTTAGTAAGGTTTCAGTGCCATTTTCACGAAGCAAGTGCGCTAACCACGGCCGACCAGTGAGTTCCAGACCTATCAAGACCCTCCAAAAGCACCTGTTTATCATCTCCAGGGAGCCACAGCAAGCCTCCACCACCTGATGGTGACTTCACTGGTGGGATAAGAATAAGTCAATCGATGCTAAGACTAAAGACGCCCTAAAATGCACATTTTGGGAGTGAGGGGATAATAATAGCAAGAGTTCTTTTCTTGGCTGATAGCTGCTCCACAAGATCACCACTAAATATGCCCATGAAGATCATCTAGATAACTGGAAGCTCGGATATAATGCCGTTTTTCTTCTCTGCAACATAGAGAGTGGTGTTTCCAGGAGCAGTTGCAAAATAAAGGAAGTTTCGCATTGCATTTCCAGAGATCCGACATTGAGGAACTCCCGGCTGGGCAGGAGTGATCACAGCAATTTCTGCAAACCAAGGTAAAACTGTTGTTCCATCTGCCCTGCTTATTTGCATTTCTATGAAAATCTGTTCGCGATATATGCCACCACCAGCTGTTGAGATATGGGTAGGACCGAGCCGCCCTGTGTAGGTATAAGTGTTGTAATCGAGAAAGGCCAAATCTGTTGCGAAAATAGTCTGCACATCAGACCCAGTATCATTCGCAATGGAGACATCAAGAATGATATTTGGCTGACCACCGTAGACAGCTGGAAGTCGGAACTTTGCAAAGATCTGGAGAAGGATTAGTGGCTAGTGTGAGATACTACCTGCGGTGTCTGAGTTGTCTGCATAAGCTGAAGACCAATACGCTAAACGTCAAGTAAGTCAAGTAATCTATAATAATAGAAAACAGAGGAAAGACAAACCTCGGCCCAAACAGCTGAACCTTTAGGGATCTCCTTGGGCATATCATCAACAATGTTCCCGTCAAAAATCCAGGTGACTTTCCCTGGCCGCAACTCCCTTAGTTGATCAGTTTCATACAAGTGTATCAGGAACAAGATATTCTTGTGCTGATATTCTTGCGACTCATCCAAGAGCAGTGTTCGTAAATAGTGTACCCTTGACTCTGGGGTGATGCAAAAGGGCTCTGACCAGGCAGGCAGAGGGTTGAATGTTGGTTTTGAAGTCAACATTGTGAGGACACTGTCTGTCAGGCTGATGAAACAGCCTTAGAACCATCAGTGGAGGGTGTAGTTGTTGGCTTGGCGCTGGTAGGGACCATTATTCGATGCATTTGTGAATTTGGTCAGTGTGCCCTTTCCCTGAAACTTAAATACTCTGCACCGTGTGACAAGAATCTAAACTTCATTTTCCTGCATCACCAGCACCTTACAACATCCATTAGACCCATATTCGCTAGCTACTTTATCAGAGGGCTCGAACGATTACTCTTACTCATTTACAGAAAGTTCATAGTTTGAGTGTAAGCAAGAATTGCTCTTTTATTTCGAAGTGTGTCAAAGAAGTCTCTGTCATTGGACGCCCGTAATAATCGTATTCTTGTACGCAGGCACATTGCGTGATTAATTGCGGGATTCTGTCGGTGGCACCACTGCTCTAACAAGAACAAATTCACAATTGCCTGATACTGGAACTCCTTGAGGTAATACCAGACATATGGAGTCACTTCTCGCTTCGCACGGACTACGGTCCACAACGAACATAAGCGCTCAACCCTATTGTCCCCATTGTCCCCTACTGGTTACAGATAGCAACAACTGAGTTCTCCACTTGGACAGAGTTAGGGCAGAGATAGAACACGTAGTTTAGATATAGTATAATGGAGACCTTGCCGTAGGGAGGAATCCCCCGCAAACTGCGGCTCTACCCCGTCCTCGCTGAGCTCATAGGGTGTTTGGTGCTTGCCCTGGAATCTATGCAATTTAATTTGAGCAATGTTAATGTGACCGCGGAGAACTGCGGAGCTTGTGGGGTTCAGGTCCTCGTGCCCTATTTCCAGGAAACCTAATCCTCGACATGCTCCGGACAAATTACATAGACCACCGGGGACTACAGTGTGCACCGAAAAGGGATTAGAATGCAATGTCCTAATATTTTGCCCAATTTTACGTGAGCTTGATAGATTCAAGACTTATGCCAAATAGGGTAGGGTTACCGTTCATCAGTACTTGCATTCAATGTAACCTGCGGTCGGTGAATAATTACGAAAGACTAAAATGATGGATTTGGTATTTTGCGCACAATATCAGAGTAGGCATACTTTGAAGGTGTTTGGTATGAGAGAGCATGCCCTTGATTTTAATGTTGACTTGCCAGTTTAATCGCTGCTTCAACGTTCATTAGTCATTACTTCACATTAGCTTATATAAAATAATAAAAGGCAAGCAAAATAGAGCAGTAAACGCCTAAGGTTCCTGGACAGGACTTCCGAGATCAGGAAATATTCTCAATTAAACGAAATAATCACTAAGATTCCGTAAGCAAAAGAGCCAATCGAGCTTCAAATCTTCTCTTCTTGGGTTAGTTCTGCAGCATCGCGTTCAGAAGCTGCTGGTCTTGGTAGTGCAAGTCCTTAAAGATCTCCACAGCGTCAACAAGGCTATCGGCGAGCTGACGGCTCTGGCCTAGGAAAGCCTCTTCCACAGAGACGGTATCATCGGATGAAAGCCTGCGCTTGCTATTCTTAGCAGCTTTCGTCCGGCCGTAATTTAAAGAGGTCAATGACAAAGCGTGTCATTGACGCACACGACGCGTAAACGAGTTAAACTCACTGTGCGGTAGCTCGACCACTACTTCCGGCTATTTCAATTCACCGGATGTGAAAGAATACGCAAGGGTTATTTCACAAATTTATACGTAAAAAATGGGTTGCAGAACCTTCAATATTACCCTAAATCAATCAAAACTTTCGGACAGCCCTATTTTTATGTTACGTACAAACGGAGACCTCGAATAATAATGAGCGCCACCTCCATACTCCGAACCAAAACCTGCAAAACCTATCTTATATAACGGAAAACGTTGGAACTCATAGCACTGCAATTCGATAACAAGAAAGCTCCGCGGACAATTGACAATAAAGCAGCTAATATTATCAGCACATGGAATGACAAATGCATTACTTTATACCTTGCATCCAGAATAGAATAAGAATCCGTCTTGGTTAACAGTGGCCAGCCAAGGATCAATTTCGTATCTATGCACGAGACAATTGAAGTGGAAAATTCGAGCACTGAGTTCGGTCTGCTTCCAGCAGACGAGTCGCTGAGACGCGAGTACAAGCCAATATGGGTTGATGCGTCGACGATGAAGTTAAAACATGGCAAGAGTAGGCCACGATACTAGTAGACTCAGGAGCATAAATCCGAAGAATATACAGCACGTACAATCAATACTCACTGATCCCGTAGACATCACATGCGATCCTGTTGTCTTGCTTCGGACGAACATTCCCAACTGGGAACTCGTAAATTCCACAACCGTACTTGTGCCTTCCTACGTCAGGCCCTTGATCCTTGTCCCAACAGGTTTACATTTTATGCACCTTTTAGCTTTTCAGTCTCGCTTTATGCACAGCGTAGATTACGGATCTCGGCGTTACACTTAGCCCGTTCATCTTTACTATTGACGATATGCCGACAAACACCGGCAGCGTTTGCTGACGAACTCAAATTCTGTAATTCAATCGCGAGCTAACACAGACCAATCCAGCAGCAACAACCATGGACGACGTCCGCTCGATAAGACTGTCTGCCGATAACAGGCGCAGACCGAGTGAGTCCTTGCACGATCCTGTAGTGCAGGCTGCTGCTCTTTCTCTCCGCACCATCATATTTTGGATATTGGAGTTAATTCCCAGATTCATAAGAAATGGGCGAAATTCGATCGCAATGACAAGAGTAAGTGTATCCAAGCCAGGTGCTGCTTAGGTATGCTTAATTCTCTTATTCATGCGCGGCGCCGCGCCGGCGGCTTCTTAATTCAGCGATTCTACTGCTGACTCACGACGATTCGCGCTGGCCGGCTCCGGACTAATCATCAGGTGGTTTTCGGCTCGCATCCGGTTGGTTTCGTACCTGCTGGGCTTCGGATAACAATTATCTTGGCGAGCTTGGCAGAAATCGGTCGGAGAACGCCCGAACTTCACAACCAGGGCTAATCAAAACTCTATCGTGGCCACTCTGCAGTCGCAGGTCCACATTCGACTCAAAGGTGTGCAGTAAAATCGTAACAACCACCGATATTGGGCTTGACTTTGCTATAATGTGAGTTGAATTTAGCCCGCTCTTTCGTACATAGTGAATAAAAAGAAACTAGTGAGCGATGTCGTAGTCCGTTTGATAGGACTGCGTGAGCTCCGACGCTTAGAAATTGGAAGCCCCAAGTCAGATTTGGGAGTAGCGGATATCAGCTTCGCAACGGAGGCGACAGTGTATACATGGCGATAGTTTTGAGAGCTAAACAGAATGCCTTAGCCCTACTTCTCGGTGACGGCTGGCGCTAGTAATTTTGACGGTTGACTCATAGGCGTCAGTGACTGCATAAGAAGGCGACTGCAGATGCTAGCGCCACCACGCCGCAACCCGTCTTATACATTGGATCTTATTGCCGTTTAGCGTAATGCAACGGCGGCAAGCCATTCCTATGGGTGGAAATGTGGAGCCAGTTGCAGCCCGCGATCTAAGTGATGAAAGTCATCCGGGGAAGTTCAAGAACGATTTCTCGTTGCTCGACTGCATGATCAAATAACCTTGGCCACTCTAGGGTATGGCCCCAAATAGACCTCACGTCTTATCTCTGAAAAAGATGCTTACGCCTTTACTTTTGGTTCCCGACTATCGAAGAGTTTGTCCGCGTTAATTGTACGCTAGGGGAGCAAGTAGGTGGTAGCGCCTGTGCGGTCGGTACCCCGGCGCGTCATTGGTCCGCACCGACCTGCTGATCGAAGCGTGGCGTACTCTGTAATCGAGTAAGAGATGTGACCCCGATGAAAGAGCGACAGCCAGAACGAATGGAGAACCGAGATATGGACAACAGGTATACTGGCCGATTCTTGGATAGGGCAACAGCTAGCGCATTTAGCCTTGGCACCTTCTGTCTAGGTACCGCCTTTAAACTTTATACGCGGAAAGGTTCCACCGCTGTTTGTACTATTTTGCCCGGACCGGCAACCCGTTATCGAGATACATTTCCTCATCTCACGCATATGGCTCGTGTCTACATGTTATCCAGGCTATCTCATGTTGAACTATGCTCGCTCGTATGGGGTCTGATTGCCGGATTGACGGCTGAAGTCTGCAAATATTTAAAATACCCCGGTTCTCCTGCCACTCTGCTTTGCTTCATACCGAGCTTTCCTGTAATTTCATACTGACCCGTCAACATGGGTGTATTTCAGAACCGGTTTTGGAAAAACAAGCCTATCTACCCGGAAGGGGACTTCCGGGCCCGTGGGTCCGGCAATTGGACGCCGACTGAGGTGAAGGAGAAGTTCCACATGTTCATAGACGATGGCGAGTATCACCCGAACCTGATCCAGCGAACGATCGGTCAGGCATGGGATACCTTCCGTCTTCCACCTAACGAGCGCCGTTACATGCAGAAGCTGGATGCCAATATTCTGCTCTACGCACTTCTGTCTTTCTTTATCAAAACTCTTGACAACTCGAACATTTCAAATGCGTTTGTTTCCGGTATGAAACAGGATCTCCAACTGTACGGCAATGAGCGAAACCTGTTCACTACTTTCTTCAATATCGGCTATCTCCTCGGCGCGGTGCCTTCTCAGTTCATACTCAACCGAGTCCGCCCTTCTTACTGGATTCCAACATGCGAGCTTATCTGGTCTGGTTTGGTCATGGCAATTGCTGGCTGCACAAGTCCTAAGCCGGTATGTGCTACTAGTTACGCTGTGTTTGAAAGATCATCGACTTACTTCAAGGCAGATCTACGGTATTCGGTTTCTCATTGGCATGTTTGAATCCGTCGCCTACCCTGGTCTTGCCATGGTCCTCGGATCCTGGTATAAGCCATCCGAGCTCTCAAAACGTATGCAGCTGTACGATGCCGCGTGGGCTATCGCGTCTATGTTTTCTGGATACATTCAGGCTGGAGTTTATACTTCCATGAATGGACTGGCCGGCTTCAAGGGATGGCAGTGGCTCTTCATTATTGACGGTATCATTGGTATCCCGATCGCTTTTCTCGGTTACTATTCTATTCCCGACTTCCCTATTAACACGAAAGCGATCTGGATGAATCAGCTTGAGAAGGAGTACAGTTATGTGCGAATGGAAGAAGTCGGTAGGAAGGCACCTAGGAAGTTGACGATGAAACGAATCTTCAAGATGTTTGGAACGTGGCGGCCATACGGTTTCCTCTGGCCTTGGTGCTTGTTCAACATTTGCGACACGACCGGATACTTCAACTTGTGGCTCGACTCTCTGACAACCGCCGCTGGGAACCGCATGTACTCCGTTCAGCAAGTTAACTTGATTCCTACTGGTGGTTATGCTATTTCGCTCTTCTCGGGTTACATCTCAGCCAACATATCCGATCGCATTGGCCTGCGCTGGCCCTTTATCCTCAATGCCGTGTTCTGGTGCTTCTTCGGCAACCTCCTCCTCGCAATCTGGAAGATCCCGTTCGGCCTAAAGATGTTTTCCTTCTTCTGCCCCGACATTGGATACTCCCTCTGGGGAATGATGCTCGCGTGGTCCGCCGAGGTATTCCAAGACGACGCCGAGATGCGTGGAATGCTCCCCGCCGTTGGTTCCACAATCTCCTACGCCGTCAACGCCTGGCTCCCTGTGGTCATTTTCCCCACTTCGAAAGCACCGCAGTATAAGGTCGGATACCAAATCACTACTGGCCTCATCTTCCTCGAGGGCTGTGGAGTCCTGTTCATGCTGTACATGTCCAAGCGTGAGGCGCGCCTCCGTGGCCGTGTTATCAACAAATATGGTCTCGCTGTCGATGCAGAGGACGCTGTCGATTTCGCCGCGTCTTATTCCGCTCCTGGAACTGATTTAGTGGAAAAGGATATCGAAACTGGAGGTGCTGTTGTCTTGACGGGCATCGATGCTGACTCTGCGAGCAGCGATGACGAGAAGAACGCGGCTATTGAAGTTAAGGGGGAGAAATTATAGTTGCATTGATTGTTAGGTTTCCATTTCCATTTCCATTTTCATAGCGCATGGTTGTAAATTTTTTTTATTTTTTTTTTGAGTCTTACGGGGGTTGCTTGTAGACGATGAATTTTGTACGTAGATTTGGGATGATGTGAATATGATGGCGGCATTACGGTACTGATTTCACATGTGATTTTAGAAACACCGCTATATACTAAAGGTGTCAAAATCAATACTCATACACGTCTAAATTTAGCCTCATGCTGAATGTCAGGAATTCATCTATACGATATGATATTTGATTGAATCTCACGAAAGTCGAAGAGAAACGCGTATTACACTGCTGGTCTATTCGTGATTACTTTCAAATGCGTGTATATAATAAGTAGCATACTTTAATAGAACATATCAATCATCTGCCAGAAACTATTGTGACGTCAATATACATGTCCATTTTGCATATAGCGAGCGTGAAAGTAAATATTTAAACATGATTCGTATTCATAAATAAACATAAAAGAGCCAATTCAGATAAATTGAGAAAAACCAAAATTACACCTTGTAATAACGCCCGTGCCATTCCATCCTCCTCCACATGCCCCCAACACTTAAATTCCCATCAACATCTAACCCTCACTGCCACATCTTCTCTCTACTCATCCGCATCGTCCAACCGCAGTCCTGCCAGATGGACGCCCAACCGTTTATAGACCTCCTCGGCAGCTTTACGGGCGTCTTCCCAGATTCCCTCTTGGTCCCTGGGAACAGCTGCTTTGCCGTCCTTCCCGTCCTCTTTATCTGGCTTCGACGATAGAAACTCGACAGTAACAGTCTTCTTCGGCTCCTCCTCGACGGGCTGGTCCGACTGCTGCGCGGATTGCTCGGGCTGTTGAGGAGTCTGCGCTTCCTTCTCGAGCTCGGCGAGGGACTCAGGCACGAGAGTGTTGAACACCTGCATATTACTCATCGACAAGTCGACGCCATTGCCCGTGGAGACCACGCCATGCGCGCCAGTAGCTCCCAATCCAGGCGATCCCGCTCCATATGCGAGCGGCCAGTCAAACGCATTGGGGTTTGCGTCCTTGCGTGAGTTGAAAGTGGGGAGAAGGTTTACGATGCGGGGTGTGATGCGTGGGGTAGGCGTAGGCTGCTGCTGATGTTCTTGAGGGGCGACGAGATCATTCGTAAACAGCTGCTGCGACTGACCCATTGTGCTGAGGAATTCGAACTCGGTGGTGTGATCGAAAGGAGTCGAGGCTACAGACGGCACAGATTCAGGCGACGGTGAAATGTAGCTAGCGCTCGACGGAGAAGGTGAACCAAGAGTCATACCCGCAAGTGCCTCCGTTAATCGCTTGTTCTCATTACGCAACGAAGCATTCTCGGACTTGAGCGAATGTGCCTCAGTCGACTTCTGCGCGATGAGCTGTTCAAGGTGTGTTATGTACTCTTTCCGCCGCAGACGAAAGTGACGTGCGGAAACCTTATTGCGAAGCTGTCTACGCTCTTTCGAAGAGAGCTTCTTGCCCTCTTCAGAAGCCAAAAGCTGCTCATCCTCATCAAGCTCTTGCTTCATGGACTTCTTGCCACGCGGGGCCGACGGAGTCGATGAAGTTCCAGCTGTGAAGACAGACGTCGAGCTGCCGTTCGAAAGATTCGTCATGAGGTCGTCGATCTCGACATCGGAGTCTTCCGAGTAGTCGGCGGAAGCCGACGATTGTGGTGAAGTAAGGATCGCCTGAGTAGCAATAGATGAACTGGGAATCGATGTTACGGGTCCGGACAGACCGCTAGACGGGAGGAAGTACATAGAAGGTTGTGCCTCCGTTGAAGAGTCTTCGGACTTGACAGGTTGTGACTGGACTGTCGAGAAGATTCCCGAGGGAGTGCTACTTCCGAGAGTTGGGAGGAGGAAGTCGTCGAGGGAAAAGTAGTCTTCCATGATGCTGCAATCAGGTGAAGCTGAGATGGCTGTTGGTGGTTTGGAAAGCGAAGTGGGCATGATGCAGAATAAAAGTAAAGGGAAAGGGCCAGAACTTAGAAACTTCAACGACGGCGGCTTGGGGAAGGAACAGGGCCGCGCGTCGCCTCTCTGCGCCTGCTCGACTAGGTTTAGCTTCGCATCTCGCAGATTGCGCAGCAGCGCCGGGTAACTCGGTCCCGATATCCATTCTCGTACATATTGTTGACCTTGCGTCCCCTTGCCTCTCCATCTGCTAAATTATTGGTACTATTTTCTTAAAGAAGTCAACGGACAAATAAGTACGATGCGTAGGACTTGCCTTAGTCCCGTAGAGGCATTGCTGAGTATCAGTTTGGATTATGTCGCCATAGTCTGCAACTGACGTCTTAGCAGGAAAGACTGATCTACACGGAAATTCGCCGCCAATACGAAAAGGAACTCGTTTGCGTTCGTGAACGTTGTTGTCGTGACTTGAACTTTCTGTCCAACACGATTTCTTTTGCAGGGGGATTCTACAGAATTCACATGGTGAGGCGACTCGGGAGATCCCACGTATTTCTCATCCGTCACTCTAGCGGCACAGTCACATCTACAAACTTCTTTCCATTGTTTCTTTTTTTGGAGTAAAACTTGGCTTATTTACGTTGAACGCTCGCGACAGCCGTATCGTACAATAATAAGGAGGCTCGGCAATCCAACTGTGCTAAACATAGCACACGGACGCTTGCTGACACGCGTCATGCTTAAGTTGCCTGCATTAAATCCGGAATCAGAGATGTCTTGGAGCCGTAATGGGCGGAAGGGTACGGGCATGTGAGGTCTTTGGTGTACCGCGGTAAACCCTACTTCTCAAATGAGGCATTCCACACTATTTGCTTGTCGTTTCCGGAATCCGGCAAGACCCGCGCCGCTCATTTTGACCCCGATCCCGACATCGCCGTGCGATGGATGAGTCAAGGAGACCCGCAGCAACCTGGTGCGTTGTTTTGAGGTTTTAATTTTCTATGCGGGCCACGCGTACTCACGCGCAGCTTATCAGGCCAGGTACCATCCTGCTTCGCAACAGTCCTTGACAATCAGTTGACTCCCCTTCCAGGGTATTGAAGTTGGTAGAACTCTCAACGAATGGGAGGTAGAATGGGGATGTAGATGCTTAAGCTCCGAAGAAGATATCTCAATCACAGACGCAAACCGGTTTAAAAGATGGTGGAGCGAAACAAGCTGAGAAGATCCGAGTGCGAGGAAGCTTAATTGGAACGATTGAACTTTCAGCCTGTATGCCATTGTGTGCGATGGGCTCTGCGAATATATACGTATATCTCGAGACGTCACAAAATTATTGTTTCTACGGAATATTAGAATTTCTTCTACAGCCGCATGATTCTGTGGGTTTCGATTGACATGTGAATTATATGACGCTCTTTAGTGTGCGATTTGATTTGTGACTGCGATTTCGTATTCAGCCACGAAAATTGCGAGCTCCATGCTGACAAGAGGTCTCGCATGCGCTGATGCACAGCCGCGCGTCTTCGCTTGCTTGGGAGGTGCCGTGTTCCAAGAATGACACATGCCACCGCACCGACTCAACCCTTAACCTTGCCTTTTTCTTGTCTTGCAGTTGAGACGCATTCCTCGAATTAGGCAACTATGGTGCGCATCGACCTGAAAAAGACTACGCTAACTACCTACTTTGGTCCACCCATACACAAAATCCAATATTTAATTAAATTGTATGTCTCGGATATGAGCGATAAAATCACTCCAGGCATCGACCAAAATTTTGGTACCTGCTAGAGATTCTAATTAACCAAAACCTTACACAATCAGGTCTTTGTATGCCATAAGTATATATTATATGCACGGACCTCGGGAACCTCATTCAACGTCGCGTCTTTCGAGACGTACCCTAAGAGTCTAAAACAAACCTATATTCTACAACCATTCAGTTACCCAAACATTGGCCGCAGGTTGGCGCGCATTACAGGTACATAGCCGAAAAGCTTGCAGTACGCCGAAGCGATTGATGCCGTACCTAGCAGAAAGCGAGGCGACGAGGCAACTGAACACAGAAAGAGATGACAACTACTATTAAGCCCCGCTATACAAAGCAGTTTTACTAACCCTAACCCGTTCACTACCATAACATTGGTAGCACGCCGATTACTTAATATATTCACACAACTCGACATTCACATCCCCCACCAACAATTGTGAAACGAGATCAGTAACACCAACACCAACACCAACACCAACACCAACTTCCAAATTCAGAACACTCAAGCGAAACAGAGACCAACAAATCATCTATCGCCAATCCTGTCGAACTTCGTAGGATGTCTAATCAACAAGAGTGCCATGTGGTAGAGGTGCCGCCATTGGTACCGGTGTTGCTGTAACTGCCCCCGGTGGTGGTAATGGTGGTGGTGGTGGTGGCTGTAGAAGTGTAGACGGAAGGGGATCGGGGCGCTGTAGCGGCGGCAGTGTCATCGCGCCAGGCTGCTGTATTGGTGGCGGTATAGGTGCCGCCAACACTTCGTGATTAAGAATAGCCGGAGGTGGCCCGAACAAGATATCCCTGAGCCGCCGATTATAGGCCTTGACCGAAGCGAGATGCTCCCAAAGGGAGGCCAGCGAAACGTCGTCGAGATATGCATTCTTCTGATACAGCATATGCATCGTCGCGTTGCTTTCAGCAAGCAACTCATGCCAAATCTGCAGCTTCTTCGTACCGCTGTTCGGCCACGACGCGGTCTGCATAAGTTCTTGCCGAATCATATTATAGATCTCCGACGGCGTGATTTGCAGCACCCCATATACCTCGGCTAGCCCGCTCAAGTTCGGGTCAGCCTGCTCAAACGTCGAGATCTCCTGCGGTGTGAACCTCACCAGATCCATAAATGCATCCGTCGCATACAATTGCCCTATCCGAAACCCCAACCATTCTTTCACCACGTTCTCGTCCTTCTTGCGCAACACCTCCAGCGCCGAAGGGGCGGCATGGCCATTATGCCGCCAGCGGTATCGGATCTCGATCTGATGCGAGTCTGTGTATTGCCGCGCGACAATCTTGGCGTGGCAGCCGACTTTGATGGTTTCCTTACCTTTCCGTCGTTTCTCGGGTGGGACATTCGGATTATGCTGCGAAGTATACGACTTTGCATGGTTGCAGAGATAAACGTATTTGAAATCAAGTGAACCAGCCTGTATCCGTTTCTGGTTGTTAACCTTGTTAGCATGTTGTTCACAGCCTCAAAGAGCACCACAACACCCACATTTTCCTTCCGATAATCAGCCCGCTTATGTGTATTCCATTTCATGTATATCTTCTGCTCCTTCAACCACAGTTCCCAGTCCTGCTCCGTAGGGCGATAAACGACGACCTCCTCAGCGCCGCCGGTCGTGACGTCGTCGTAAACAGGAAGGAGCTGGGAGCCTACTCGTTGCAGAGTCGCACGCAATTCTGCTAGGCTTTCTGTCGAGGCAGCGGCCATTTACTCCTATTATTCTTATAGATCAATGCAAGTCCTGGATTGGATGGATGATGAGAATCAGGGGGGGATGGCAACGTGAGAGTGGTGAGTGTGGTAAGCAAATAAGGACAGGCGAGGTGTGGAGGGTTCGGAAGATCATCAACGCAAAATCAGAGTTTATCCATTATATACGGGCAACTAGTGATTTGATCGCGGAGCAATCGTGACACATCCACGCATTTAGGGTAAGGGTAATGCGATAGCTGTAAGGGCAAGCCGAGCTCGCCAATATTAAATTTCGAGGTAAGTCTTTAGGCTATATCTGGTAAACAGATTGCAATGGTATACAATGTTGATGGAAGATTTCGTTGCCAACGGATCTCGCCCACAAACGGGAATCTGACTGGATGCGCCCCTGCTCGTTTATGGATGGATATATGCATATGGACAGCTTTGGGACGAACCCCTGAATGTTTTCGCGAGATCACACGAAACTTTGTTGAACTCTGTTGCTGTACGTCTTCATTTTCAGGTGTTAGTGCTAACGGGATCAAAATTGCTGCACTGTCAACTCGACGCTATTCGCTGCTACAACGAATTGAATCACGAAGGGAACAGTTCTTATTCACTTCAGTGATAGTCGGCTGTACATCTGAACCATCTTGAATGGGCTTTTGGGACCGCTCAATTCGACTACATCAATATTATAGAATTTATTCTGATTTTTTAACCTTTGTGCGGCTCGCTGATCCCCACCAAACTTCCAGATTTGGAATCGAGTGGGGTCTGGGGAATTCATCACACGACCGCCATGGCTTGTTGAATCGGTATATCAGTCCCCGTAGACGAGGACAACGAACTAGGTACTAATCGACCCTAGTACCACCCCGACAGACCGGCCGGAACCTATCAATTGAACAGATGACGTAGTTACTCGTTGACAGCCCTAACCCACATATTACATAACCGTTTAGATGTGATGCAGTAAGCACCCTATAGTGCCAGGCATCATGAGTCCAGATGGCGGTTTCTCCACGCAAGGCCTTCTAAATGCATAATCTTGCGTAATTGGATTGGCACCTTCGCCGAATCGCTTCGACTAGTCGGCTTCCATCGCTTTTCAAGGCTTCCAGGTATCTTTCCGTCCAAGTGGACCCATGACAGTTCCGATTGGGTATAATTTCTAGCCAAGCGTCTCCAAAGCGCGGACGTGTACACATCGAAGTGAAGGCTAACATCGCACGGGCAGGACCAATTTAAACCGTTTCTTTGTCCTCAATGGAATTTTTCGATTATTCAGTATTTTTCGTTGTCTGTAATTGAGGTATCTCATATTCGGCTACCGCTAAGGATCAGCACCCAGCGATCCCAGTAAAGTAATGGACACGCCAAACGATCAGTGTAGCTGGAACAGAACAGATGTTTCTGTACAAGGCTCGTTCTACTTCCCTTCGACGTCCATACAAAATTCATTTACTCTATCCCTCTTCTCCCCCGCGATACCCACCACTGCAACGTCGAACCCGACATTAGGGGGCATGTCTTTGGCTTCTGTAACACCAGATTTTGCGACAGACTTTCCGCGTTCCCCACTCTCGGCTGACATTTTGTCGCACGGTGATATCCATATTGATCTTTCAGTAACTGGAGAACCTGTAGATCCTGCCCTTGATTCACTGGTGTCACTGTGTCCGGAGTGGAAACTCAACATGGAGAAAGGTTCGAATATACCTACAACAACAGCGAGCCGGAAGGAGATTCTTGGAGCGAGCGGAAACAACAGCAATGAGATGTATCGGATACTTGGAGTGCGCAGTTTCTTTGAGACCCAGTTGAACCCGGCACAGGAGGGAGAGGATCAGGTTATGTCGGATAGGGATAGCGCGACGTCCGAGAGTGATAATAATGAGGATAGAGTACGGAGTACACGTGATAAAACTGACGGATCAACCTCTGCGTCTATAGCGGAGAAACAAAATATTGAGATTGAGGATACTGCTTTGCAAGTCGCGAGAGATATGGCTGCTGATATGATTCAGAAGCGGAAGAGGGGAAGACCAAGACTCGATGCCCAACATGTACAGACTGACGTGGGTATTCTTTGCTTTGATTCTAATCATCTTAGCGTTCTAACCCGAAATACAGAAACGGCGAGCACAGATTCGCGATGCACAGCGCACGTACAGGCAAAAGAAAGACAGAACGATAACTGATTTGCAGACCCGGGTAAACGCTCTTGAAGCAGTGGTCGAGCGAATGCAGTCGATGTTCCTCGAGGTATATGATGAGGGAATACAAGTGGCTGTACGACATGACGATTCTCAGTTCGTAGAGGCGCTGGCAAACGCGACGGGACGGGTGCTAGCACTGGCAAAGGATACCGTACCAGATATTGAAGCCGAAAGCGAGGGGTCACGAATTGAATCGGTCATCGAAGTGGTCCGTTCTCGCAAAGAAATTCAGACTGGTCCATCGCCGGGCGCGAGCGCCATCATCACGCCTGGCATGTCACCGCTCTCAATTCTGTCCTCATCTCACCACTCTACTCGTGCCGATCTGGACACTGGCCCTGCTAAGCCTAGTAACCGATACGACACCCTCGTTGACATGCTATATCGTCTCTGTTTTACGTTTGCGAAAGATGTGCTTAGGAGATCACAGTCGGAGCCAAACGAAGTCGCCAGGATATTCCCGGCGGGTGTGCCAATTGACGCACCAGTGATGACGGCATCTCTCGAAAGACTCATCGGTGCGAAGTCGCCTATCGAAAACTTGACATGGACCGGTAAGGTCGAGAGCGACTCATTGTTCCCTGGTTATATCTCGCCGCGGGGTGTTGCACAGCGTGTCGAACGGGCAGAAAGTTCGGCAGAGAATGCGGTAGTGGATTTTGATACATTAGTGACGTGGTTGACGCATCGCGGTCATTGTATGGGAAAGGTTCCGCGATTTAAGATAGTCGACGTTGATATCGGAGTGTTTATGGCAAAGAGGGGGGTGTAGAGGATGCACATTGCAGTAATAGGTAATGAATTCAGGCATGGGGAGATTCCCTGATCGGAATTGAGGAACTTAGTGGGATTGACTTTGGTAAGGATGTAGGTAGGATGGTTTCTAATTTGTAGAGATTGTTAAATATCATGTATTTGTAGTCATCTTTGATATAAGGGAATGTAGTACTGTTCTTTCTTTTATGTAAATAACTTCCGGGCTCGAAATGAACAAAAGTGAATTCCATACATAACGATTGGTTACAACAGTGCCAGTACCCAATCGCGGCGTGCTTCTCCAGGACGAGTCATAGCTCGCCTACGATCCTCTTTTTCAGGACTTGAGTGGGAGGCCGTGACGCGGAAAGGACGGTTGTTAATTGGTGAGGGAGAGGGGCCCATCGAGTTGACGCGGAGGGTGTACTATGGCTCAGTCAGCAGGCTTGACGCGTGATCGCGTTTTCGAGCCGTTTGTGACCTTTGTGCACATGATGTGGATTGACTTTTGAGGAAGACGTTAATCTATAATTGGGTCATGTTTCCTTTCTCTCTTCATTTCGTGGAATCTGTATTGATATAGAGCGTACCTACAAAGGAGATGGATAGCGTTGTGTACATGGATTTCGAGAAATTAGGTCCTTTTTCAGTTCACGATACGACTTACGCTGATATGTATGGCAGTAAGTTGAAATTCCGATGATATCTTTTTAGAGCTTGCTATCTGGCCTGCAATGTAGTCGTTTATTGACAATCGATGTAAAGGTAATGAAAATATAAATGAGAGTTACACTCACACGATTGACGACTTGAAATCATCGGCTTAAAGGTTATAGGTGTAGCCACCAGCAGAGATGCGGAACCCATCAGTGTATCAGGAATAGCGCAGCGATCCCAGTTCTTAAGAGCTACCACTGCAATGAGTTCCACCCTCTACGGAAAAAGCAACGATCAGTCGACGATTGGCACTGGCCCATCTGTTATATCCTCATCCGGCTTCCGGCCACCACTAAGGATAGCTGTATATGATTGATGGTTGAAGTGTAGAAGCCATAACAGGAGCAACGCGACCGTACGTCGCGTCCTATGACTAGACTAGCGATATCTTGAACTTGCACAGTATTGTCGGCATCATTTTTTGATACTAAACCCCGTCTATTGGTCCACTTCAACGCGATAGCGACATAGCTCACGCGGCTCCATCGGCCGCGAGTTGGAGGCTGCAGAGAAGGCGCTGTTAGAAGCGTCGAAGGGGTGGATCAGAGAGCGCAGTCTATTACATATGGAGATGCGAATGCTAAAGAAGGCCATGGTAAAACGAATTGAATCAAACTAGAACGTAAAGTCTATTTATCTGAAGAAAAGACCATAAACAAAATCACGCACGAAGCGTGCAGCGCCTACCATATCCACTTTGTCGCAAGTTCTGAACGTTTTGCGACAGTCCTCCACGCGCGCCAGACATGAATCCGTCCGTCGGCGAAAATTCTGAAGAAAGATATCCATTGTTGGCGTTCCGATGAACGTAAGACACATTGAGGAAGCTATCCGCATACATCAATAGGCCAGTCAAAATATCGTTGAAGAGATCTGTACCATTTGTGTGGGTATACGCATGGCCCTCATCATTCGTGAAGTAACACTCCTTTCCGACCATCATCTGGTCTAGAGAAGCAGATATTGCAGTTATTCGTGAAGCTGCACTCCGATCAGCCTAATCATGAGATATTCGGTGAACCTGCCAAAGGCGCCTTGCGTCTTCCCCTCTACTCGTCCCGCGCGAACGGTCAGAGCTGGGCGAACGTTGCAAGAAAAATCGTCACTTGGGTCTCTAATGAAATGGGCTCCGATCTAAATGGATGTTGGATGTCAAAAAGCACTCAGTTACAGATAACTGCCACAGTCAACAATAAGGTCATTGTCTATAAGAGTTCGCCGCATGATATCGACCTCTGTAAAGTTGGTGTATGACATTGCATCGGAGTAGAACGAGGCAGAGGTATTGGTGATAGTGAATTCGCCCGAAAAGATATCAACAGCAGTGTAAATGGCTTCCGCAACGACATTGCTACAAATGAACCACGGCTCAGCAGAGATGTTAACACTGCCCTGCTCTATGAATATTCCGGTAGCGTTCGAGGTGCCCCAGTCCTCTGGATATCGTCCAACAGCATAACCTGGCCTGGTATCGTAGGTGTTGATCAGGTAGTCCGTCTTGGTCAACGAGAGCCTGGGTCGTGGCGAGAATTGCAGGGGTGGATGCGTTGAAGAGATCCACAGAATACCGCGATGCCAAAACAGAACTGCAGTCAATACCAGATGTCAATGTATAGTTCAATGTTGCAATTACGTAATTCTTTTCTGGGTCCCAGAATTCTTCGATTAGGTATGCCATTTTTAGGAAGGAGACCGTCATAATAGCTTCCCGCATCGTCATCACCGAAATAGTGAGCCAAAGTAACTCCATGGCTCATTGCACGGTAGAGCACCATCAGAGTATAAAAGTGCAACCCATCCTTGTACTCCCAAATATCCCAGCATCCAACGTTCCATACATCGGCTATGTACTGGAGGTCCCCTTTGATGACAGAGTAGGTAGGAAATGCACTATCGTACAAGTACTCCTTGACGAAGGAAGAATTCTCTGAGTTATATGCAGTAGCAAACTTGGACAAAGTGATAATTCGCAACGCGGTACCGTCCAGTTGCGGTCGATACAACCATGGCCTATTAATATTAGAGAAAGCTATATTACTAATCATGTAGTACTCACCCGCCATACGCAGTTCCATTTGGATTGAACCTAGGCTCCCCAGACCTCCAGATGTCAAGTTTCCACTTCCATTCGTCGTATTCTGCAGATTACGCTGATGCATAACCCACGCCGTTACGATGTCCGCACTCGTACCGTTCGCGATATACTCATCTACAAACAGGTCGATAGCCATGCTTGAGTCGCGTATGCATTCGAAGAAGTAGTCTGGGTTCTCGGTAGAAGGGGAAGAAATAATCGCGCCGTCGGCAATTCAACCGAACGCTCCGTGCTGGCCCATATTTCGCCTTAGAATATCCTTGGAGAGCGCTTGTTGCACGGCAACTTGCGTCGCAAAGGCAGACGACGACGCAACAGTAGCTGTGGCCGTTGTGGCCGTTGTGGTGGCCGGTGTGGCAGTGGAGGATGACGCTGACGATGTAATATTTCCACGACCATTGTTGGCGAGCCCGCTAGCTTTCTTCCCTTTCAGTCCGACGCCTAGTCCGACACCAAGCGCGATACCCAAGACTACAATGATTGCCAGTACGAGCAGCATCCACACCGACTTACTTTTTCCCTTCTTCCCTGTGACCGCGCCGTGCTTCTCGCTAGATTTGGAAACAGGATCCTCCACGGATTCTGAGGCTGGACCGGAATGGGGTCCGTATTCAGGTCAGCAACTGGACCTCTGCCGAAGGAAGGAATACACTGGTCCCCATTATTGCCGACTGAAAGAACTTCCTTTTCAGATGTGAAGGCCACGACTAAATCATAGTTAGCACTGATATTCAATCCAAGAGGTGAAAGAGAGGATATGTTAGAAATACCCTCGGACGCGGAAGCGTTGGGGTCGCTCAAATCCATGAATCGAGATGAATTATATGAACCTCGCTTTCGGACTAGTATCGTTTCTAAAAAAGTCTTTATCGACTGATAAACAAGCCTCGGTCTTTCTTTACTTAAACTCCGGTCCCAAGTGGAATTGCTCCAGTTTCGTTGAAGTTTGCAGCCTTTCAGAGTTCAATTGACTAGTGTAAATTCTCAATACTTCCAAATCCTTGCTTTGCAGAGGATTCCTTCAGGGGGAGCTTGGAGACTTACCAGTTAGTCACGAGTATATCAAAGATGCTCCACAATAAGTCCAGAAGATATTCAGAACAAGAATCCCCCAAGGCACATTTCGACAGAGGAAAATGTATTTTCGACAAGAGAATCAGGCCAGCATACGAGTGGGCCATTTTTCGAGTTAAGTTTAGCGCGTCTTGCTATAATTGATTGCGTCGAGAGCGAACGACCAATGAATGGTCCGTACCGATCGTAAGCGGCTGAGCTGCATTTGCTGTAACGCGATTACAATGCATTTCCCTCTCCATTCTTTGTATAATCAAGATTGATTCAGGTTTAAACACGACTGATCTTTTACTGCGTTTAACGCGCTCCGGTACCCACGGCAGCTTGGCAGCAGCCCAAGTCAAAGTGCCATGTGGCACACGTAGTTGTGAAGTTAAAAAGAAGCCGCACCATCCTGCACCACTAGTCCTGCATTATTTCGCAACTTTATGGACACCAGCAGGAACAGTTTGTAAGCTTCCCCGATTACTTATGTCGGTGTCGGTGGTTATAGTTCACGGGTGTGATAGGTAGCTAGCTAGCTGACTGCACATTACTTGGTGCTTCCTTAGTCGTTTTAGGATATCGCCTCTTTCCAGTTACAATTTTGCATCACCTCCATCATTGATTACGTCATCTAAAGCCTATCACCTATACCGACCGTCGTTAAAGTGACAGGCTCCGTAACAGCTGTCAGCGGACCCATCCGGTGGCAATCAAAAATGGGCGGAGCATTTCGGGCCGATTGCGTTCGACCAGTGTGATCTGAAAGACGAAATTGAGGTAGGTTTACTGGTTTCTGGAAGGCCGGGCCGGCAAGATAAACCGGTCAACATCTGAAAGCTCACAGCCGCAAACTGCCGGGAAGGGCGAAACTAATAACGCAGCAAGCGAATTAACGTCGCGTATGGGCTAACCGGTCACATGGGCTAACTGGTCACTAAATGCAAACTTCCAACTTTGACCTTGTCCTGCGCGCTACACAATTATCCAAATCTAACTCTGACTCGCTCGATCTAATCCCTACTTCTTTCTCTTCTTCTACCTCTTCAATTTCTTCCATTGGTCGTTTACGTGGCCTTCCATGTGGTCGTCCTTGCGTAGGTTTCTCCTCCGCCTCGCGAACGATTCTCAACACTTCCTCAGTACTAAACACAAATTCACCCTGCAATTTAATCCTCTTGCCCTTGATTCGCTTCTTACGTGTCTGAAGTAAGTCCTGACACACTTTGAGTTCCTTCCGAAGAATTGCAAGCTCAGCATTCTGGCTTTCAACTAGCTGGGTCATTCGCTTAGCATATCGTCGAGTTGGCGGAAGTACGAACTCTGTGATATATACAACATGGACTTGAACGTGCCGACTTAGAATCTCCTGGGCCATTTCTCTTAACAACGCAGGTGTTGCCGGATATCCCGTGGCTGTCAGACGTGTAATCCATCGTACTAGGGTCTTCTCTTCCACGTTTGAGAGAATCTGATATGTTTCGTTGGCCTGGGCCCGCGATTTAGCTCCAGCCATTCGATCGATGAGAGTTGACTTAGGAACTTCAAAGTGAGAAGCAGCACTTCTAATAGACGAAAATTCTTTGTTTTCTAGGGCTTGTATAGCCTTTTGGATCTTGTCTTTAGATTGATCACATTGAGAAAATCGATTATAGCCCATGTTGTAAGTTATGGTAATTGGAAAGTAGTTGTGGTGCATTTGGTGACCGTTTGCCCATACGCGACGTTATTTATTTTTTTTTTTACTTTCTTATTTTATCATATAATTAATAAGAACAGGAAACGGGAACAGAAGCATGTGTCGAGTACATCGATCCAAGTCTCTCCAGAGAAATATAAGTTGGCCGCCGACAAGGAGAGTCGAAGGGAAGAAGAGGAGCTCGTCGTGAGAGTGTGTGTGAGCGTTCCCATCAAACATGACCCTAACCCACGAAGATTTGCCCCGCAAATCAGGAATTAAGATTTTGCCTCCAAACCGAACTATCAATTTGAAGCCAATTTGAAGGAATTGTTTCTAACTTCTGAAGATAGTTAAGCCGCTTTATATTGGCTGCATTTTGAGCAAATGCAGAATATATAAAGAATCTCTTAGCACTGTTTGGTCGTACTCAAAAGGAATGTTCATGTCGAAATTATTAGCGATCTAACGATGACTACGCAATCAGCACTCGAACAACAGGGTGTCTTGGCCGCGACGAATTGTGAACTTGCAGGAAATATCGATGTTGATAGGATTGGTGTCAGACTGCCATCAATTGACGATCCCAGCGCATGCCATAGCGCACGCGGACCATCCTCGTACGCGCGCAAGAAGAAAGCAAAGTCAAGGAAAGGACTCGAGAAGGCATTCGTTTGCGATGTGGAGGGATGCAGGAAGTCGTTTACAAGGCTGGAACATTTAGGGAGGCATAAGCTAAATCGTGAGATTCTCTTCCGCGGAGGACTGTCAGGAGAGATGATTGCTGACATAGTCTTGAATAGACTCTCCAAAACAAATATTCACGTGCTCGTGGCCAGGCTGTACGAAATCTTTTGTGAGGGAAGATCTGCGATTGCGACATCTGGAGCGACATCGAAAGCGGCATTTGCGTGTGGACGATAATGAGCACGACACGATAATGGGTAAAAGTGATGGGAGAAATGGACAACATCTGCCGCGGCAGCAGCATCGTCAAACCAGGAATAGCACTGCGACCGTAGCCGAGACGCCCACGATCATAGCCAACGCCAATACACCGGCTCTGAGTCCACAGATTATGAATGATGGCGTCAATACTTTTCAGAGCCTTACGACACATACAGATCACCAACCGAACGGTGCCGTACCCACTCTTCCGAGTTTCCAGCACTTCATGCCAACGGAAAGGTCATCGGATGGCAGTGGTATGGATATCAATGCGATACTCGACGCAATTCCCGATGTGAGCACATCGCCAACGTCTCAACTTGTTCGATCTCAGCCATTGGCGACCATGGGCCCCATAGCAGTTCCAGAACCACAGGCAAACGGTATGAATGGATGCAATGAAATCGACAACGACGGATTCCTCGTTCCTTCGATCGCGAAACCGAAGCCCCTGGAGTCTGAGACCACAAATCATCCCCTAACGAGGAATCCGGTTGGTGCATCTGCATCTACCGGGTTATCTCCATCGTCTGCTGACCTCATCGACTGGCTTTTCTCGGATGGCATGCTCTCCGGTAACAGAGATTTCTTGGTCCCGCCTGACGTTAACTCATTCCTGGAATCGCCATTCATCGACATATCACAGCTATCCACTCCGCCGTCCTTATCTCTATCGACCACCATGTCTGAAGCTAAACGCGCTCATGTCCTGCGGCTCATTCCCGATATCGAGACTCATCCGGACTTTGTCCTTGATAAGCTCAATCATTATATCGAACTCTATTGGGAGAAATTTCATTTTCAATTCCCGATATTGCATAAAGGGTCATTCGAGATTGATTCATCACCGGGGCCATTATTGTATAGTATCATTCTGATCGGAGCCTCGTATGCTGGAGCAACTGATCTGGCGATGAGCATTGCGGAGCCATTGCGGTGGATTGTGTTTAGCTCACCTGGATTCCATCCTCCGACGAAAGTGTGGATTCTGCAGAGCCTTCTATTACTGGAAGCGTACGAGAAGACGATGTCAACGAGGAAATTTCACGAGAGAGCACATATTCACCATGGTGCCACGCTTCAGCTTATACGGCGTGGATCAACGCTTTTAGATCCCTCCATCGCGTTCTCGATGGAAGATATTGATGGTAGCACATGGCGACGGTGGGTAGAAGTTGAATCTATCAAGCGCGCTGTGTTTATGGCGTTTATTCTCGATGTAACGCATTCAGTTTTGTTCGGCCATAGCTTGCTCATGTACGCGCACGAAATGCGGTTATCATTACCTTGCGACGACAGAATCTGGGACTCTTCTGAAGATGAACGCAAACGGATGTTGGATAAGCCCACAGTCCCGTTTCTTGTGGGTCTCAAACGGATACTCAATCAGAAAACTGTCGAGGTTGACGGTTTTGCCAGTCAAGTTCTTCTTTCCGGTGTTCTCTCACTATCCATACAGATGTCGCAGCAAGCACTTCAAGTTTCCTCCGTCGGATGGGGTTCCTTCCGCGACACGTGGAAGTCCACACTTGGCCGTGCCTTCGATTATTGGCTTGAAGATTACCAGAAAGCATTATCTGAACCGGAAGGTAGTACAACTGGGAAGATCCGTGATCCGAATCGTCCATTCATGCAACTGATGTATCACATGTCCCAAATATGCATGCGTGTCGGCCGCTACGATCTTCATGTTTTCTGCGGAGACCATCGTGTTTTAGGACGTGCAACTCTCCGACAAGACTTTCTCGCTTCGAAGCGCCATATATACGACTGGGTGAAGACAGCAGGTGCTAGGGAAGCAGCATTTCACGCGATTAAAGCTTTGTACAGCGTGTTCATGGTTGGAGATGGGGGGCCAGTGTCTTATCCAGCTGGTTACTCTATCGCAGAGGACGTGTTCATACATAGATCGGCGATTATCGTGCATTGCACGTTAGTGTTCTGGGCATTCGCTTTTTGCCTAGAGGGGCCGGAATCGGATATCTTATCTGGAATGATGGACTTCTCGCGAAAAGGGACAGCGCAGTGGAAAGATCACGAGTGGGCGATTGCTAGCGAAAGTGGACGGAAGTTCCTGGAACGGATGAATACCGCCCAAACACCTGTGGATTTGGAATGCATGGAAAACAAGAATCTAATGGTGGGGCTTCTGAAGTGGGTGATCTTGTCTTTGAGCGGGAGCCAATGGCAGCTCATGGAGGAGATGTGTAGGATTCTGGATGACTGCGTGCAGAAGAGTCTTGGAAGAGCGGAGTATATTGAGGAGGACGTGGGAAATTCGAGAGCGGCAATGGTAGGATAGGTAATTAGGTACTATTTGGGATTAGGAGTTTGGATCATTTGTCGTAGTAGTAATTTGCCTTAATTAATGTATCTTAGGAGTTTGGACAAATTGCAAGTCACATAGTTATATATAGTCAGTGGTAATTGTATTAGTGAACGAAACCGATTGGATTGATGCGCGTGGTACGACTTATTTCAGTATCGTCGAGCTTTTCGGAAACAACTTGCTTCTTTTGCTACGAACACGAATTGTGAAGCGGAGAACAATGACCTGGTCACACTATGACACTAAGTGATCTTATTTTCAGCACGATGCGTCTTGGCTAATTCGGGCCAAGTAAAATAGGCGGACAGACCACATGTGAGAGGAAATTTTAGGTGCCTACCCCCACGTGAGGTACTCCTGTAGACATTTCGCGGAGTCCGTCACAATGTGGCTATAGCTTGTTCTGCATCCCCCACATTCCCACACGAGCGCCGCACGAGCGCCGCATGAGTCTTACGGCCCCCCGTTCCTCCTGTCCCCCCTTCGGCCCAGCTCCTTCTTCCCCCACGAGTCGAGGACATGTGGATTCCTGCAGCAAGAAGAGGCGGGCTGAAATCCAGATTTTCTCAAACGTAATCGCAACCACCACCACTCCCATAGCCTGTTTCAATCGAACGTTTCACGTCGTCACCCCGCAGCACTCTGATCGCTTGTCCTATGGCGATCCTACCCCGCGTTCCTTTTGCTTTTTTGGGTCGGTGTTGACTTCGTGTCCCCACCAATGGAAAGAATCGTAGCAAACTTTCGCTCACTATATATCTGGGACCAGCTGCCTACATTCTTATACTAGACAGAGGGCGACATCTCATCCCCTTCTATTCACAAGGCAATATCGAGAAATATTTTGCAAGATGTTGAGTGTATACCGCAATCGAGTTACCGGTTCGCCGTTTTTGCGAGGAAAGGCATTACTGGTCGTTACAACGCTTCTCAGTTGTTTGGGTACGTAATGAACCCCGAGTCCATCGTAAAACCCCCTTTCTAACTTTATAATAGGATTTTCGCTCATCGGTTACGATAATGGCCTCATGGGCGGTTTCATCAATGGTGACCCGTTCAACCGTGTATTCGGCTACCCTCGTGCGATAATTCTTAGCACAGTCGTCGCTATCTTCGAAGTCGGTGGATTTTTTGGTTCCATTTTCATCTCGTTTGCGGGGGAGACATTAGGTCGCAGGCAATCGATTGCTTTGGGTGCGATAGTCATGATCATCGGTGCCATCATCCAGAGTACATCTTACGAGCTCGTGCAATTATTCGTCGGCCGTGTCATCTCTGGTATAGGGATCGGTATCATGAACTCGACAGTTCCAGTTCTACAGGCCGAGATTAGTCCTAAGGCTACACGTGGTCTCTTCGTCGGCATGTATTGTACCACTCTCAATTTTGGTATTGTTACTGCGTACTGGCTCGACTTTGGTCTGTCATACGTCGACTCAGAAATCTCTTGGCGCTTCCCCACCGCTTTCCAAATAGTCTTCCTAATGGCTATTTTGTTTCTGACATTCATTGTTCCCGAATCTCCTCGTTGGCTTATGTCGCACGACATGGAGGACGACGCGCTCAAAGTTATCGCAGCGCTTAAAGGTTCAGATGTCAAGCATCTTGACGTGATTGAGCAATTCAACGACATCAAAGAGACCGTCATTATGGAGATGGCCGAGGGTTCCGGATCCTGGAGCGATTTCTACAAGTCTGACGGTCTGCAGTCCAGGCGCCGTCTATGGACTGCATGCGCTATCCAAATGTTCCAGCAGCTTGGAGGTATCAATGCGCTTATCTACTATGCGACAACGTTATTCCAGCAGTCGATTGGATTCACCCCACGGATGTCGGGCCTTATGTCTGGATTCCTGCAGACTTGGATGTTTGTCGTATCATTTATTCCGTGGCTTTTGATTGACAGACTGGGCCGACGCCCACTCATCCTCTTTGGTATCGCAGTCCAGGGCGGGGTTATGGCTGTCCAAGCAGCGCTTATTTACCAGGTGGAGAACAATACTTCTGTCAAACACTCAGCTGCTATTGGTGCGGCTGCAATGCTCTTCATCTTTGAGGGCGCGTTCACTATCGGTATGCAGGCGACGGTTTGGGTGTATCCCTCCGAAGTTCTTCCCCTCCGCTTGAGGGGCAAGGGTTCTGCGTTGTCGACAGCAGCGAACTGGATTTGCAATTTCCTGGTTGTAGAAATTACCCCACCTGCAATACAGAATATTGGTTACAAGACATACATTATCTTTACGGTTCTTAACGCGGCGTTCGTGCCCGTCGTGTTCTTCTTTTTCAAGGAGACCAAGGAGCTCTCACTCGAGGAGGTCGATCTGCTATTTGCGAGCCACGAGGCTCTCAGTGCGAGAAATTTGGGTGTCAAGCAAATACGGGAGTCGGAGAAATTCGGAGTGGAGTTGATAGAGCAGAATCCCGAGGAACAAGTGTAGTAGTTAATTGTTTCTTTAATATAGCATTGATTATTTCGGCGTAGTTGTAGCACACTGTATTTTTGTTTAATTAGGATTTATGTGTAACTTAACGTCTCTATTTTGATTCTCCATATCGATCCGCCACGCAGCGCTTTTGTATGGTGCATGCAGTTCGTAACCTTGACCTTGACACTTAAATCCGTTACATAAAGCACACTATACTATGGTACAGGGGATGCATTGCATTACAGAAGGCACATATGCCATTACATGGTTTGAGGTTATTTAGGATCAATTCAAAAATACCAGGAGTCTGAAAGTATATCCTAAGCTCGTCGCAGATTGTCATGAGGGGGAGATGTTGCTTGTACTTGGCGGTCGTTCGCCTAATCTTTATTTGTATATTTGCTCTCGGGAATCGTAAATAGACTTCCGCTCCTCGCGGAGGTCGAGAAGTCAACCTCATAGTTTTCGGAGCTCCTCATCTACCCGTTCATTCCCACGCCTTCACATCTACCATCGTATTATTCAGAATGTCTCAACCAAACTTCCATATAGACCCAACATGGAGGCGGACTATGCTAAGTCCTCAATGCTGAGCTTTTTGCCACTGAGCAAAGCCCTGATCGACCTCGAATTTCGAGTAGCCGATTACCTATACGCGCCAAGAGCGGAGTTGTTGGGGTATTTAGTGACTTTGAGAACGTCGGGGTGCACGGGTACAAAGTATTCATTACCTTTACGAACTTCGAGGTGTCATTCTTGCCCGTTCTTATGGTTTCACTTAAGGAGACAAAGGAAAAGCTGTCGGATGCGTTGCAGATGCGCAACTTGGCGGTGGGGAATAAGCAGCAGGAGTATAATAAGGAAGGAAGTAGGATGCCATGGGTTAGTAGAGAGCGGCGTATAGGATGTGTGATATGAAATCGGGGTTTGTCAGTGAAGTTGGATTTTTGAATATGCTCTCTCCTGATTTGTTCACTTCAATGTATTACGCTCTGTAAGCCTCGGTACATAGAAACGATTGATGATTGCACTTAATCAGTGCCCAAACTCAATCTTTTGTCACTGCTCCCTAACCAGCGCTCCGGCTGCCTTAATGCGCGCTTCGCAAATCCTATTCTCGTTGAACATTGGTACATTGGTACATAGAAACGATTGATGATTGCACTTAATCAGTGCCCACTCAATCTATTGTCACTGCTCCCTAACCAGCGCTCCGGCTGCCTTAATGCGCGCTTCGTAAATCCTATTTTCGTTGAACATTATAACCCTCCCCTTATCTGCAAAGCAAAAATTCGCAACACCACCAGGAATCAAGATCTGTCCGATTAAAACACCGTCACTATTCCAAACACTGACACCATCCAGGCAGCCGGCATAGACATTTCCCCCTGTGTCGCACTTTATCCCGTCCGGGGCACCACAGTCACTGTAAGCAAACACCCGCTTGTTTAGCAGTACGTAGGGTCGGTCAGGTTTCGACGATCCGGGACTCTTGACGAGATCGTATACGTAAATCGTCGCGGCGCCATCGTCGTTGAGTCCTCCCACGCCATCGTAAGTGTGAGTATCTGTGATGTAGCACGCTTTGTAATCGTGGGAGAAGCAAATGCCATTCGGCTTCCGGATACCATCTGCGACAACTCTGATGCTTCCTGTTTTCGGATTGTACGAGTACACCTGGTTCGGCAGGCGCTTATTCTCCCTCAGGCCCTGAATAATACCATAGTCAGGGTCAGTGAACCAGATACTCCCGTCAAGAGGCAAGATAACAACGTCATTGGGCGAATTGAATGGGCGACGGTGGAAGTTGTTCAGAACAATCTTACTCGCGTACGGAGGTTGCAAGTCCATGTGGACCAGCGCCCCAGGGATATTTCCCTGGCCCTGAGAACAAAACAGTACACCTTCTCCGTAGCTGACACCACCGTTGCCGGTCAAGATATCGGGAGTTGGCGTAATGACCTCCCACTCATACTCGCCCTTCTCCTCCGCCTCTGTGCCGGTCCCCGGGATCTTAAGCTTTGAAACTGTAATCTTCTTGGTGCCACTCGAACTTCCTTTCGGCACAAATTGATTCGACGTGAAAAATACTTCTCTCGTCTTCGGAATCCACACACCAGCCTCATGTGCGAACGGGAACGACTTTTCCTCCGCAACGATCCTTAGCTTGGGGTCCTTCCCCAAGACGTTGAAGAACTCGGGGTCGTAGACGGCGAATGGCTTAATGGCGCTGTAATTTGCGGTAGAGAGGTCAATCGCTAGAGGAGCGCTCTTGGTCGAGGCAGATCCCCAGGCTGTGGGTTCTGCGCCGCGATCGGCGAAGGATGTAAGAACCGCGTGGGCAACGAGGTCGACTTGCTGGACGGTGGATGGGAGTGTCATTGTTTATTGCTGATTTATTGTATTGTAGTTGCTGAATAGAATTGTAAGATGATTAGCTGTGATGTAGACGTAGACTACCGAGATCATACAAAACGGCTTGTAGCAGTGAGAGATCAGTAGATAATACAGATAAGTAAATAGCACGAGGATTCCCAATAATAAGCGCAAAATACATTTGAGTACTTCCACGCTAACAAGTAGACGCGGGAACACCTAATTCCAATGGTAGTTGCTTCATAACTATGACCGGACAAGTCGAGAAGAATGGGTTCTTTTAGGAGCGAGAGTGACCGCGCGAGCGTGATGTCATAATGCTCGCCTTGTCAACGGCCCCCATGCGTCACTTGTCGGTGGAAAATCAGAACCTAACCCTAAATTCCTGCCCCCATGCAGCCAGTGGAACAGATCTGTTGAGCGTAAGTGGGGGCATCTACCCCTGAAACTTTGCTGTCGTGGGGGCGGTGTCCTGCCCCACGCGCCATGGCGCTTGTTGGAGCCAGAAATTAGTCAATTCTGGGCCTCGTCTCTTACAGCAGTAAAGCCCTTGCTCCTTGGTCCAAGGAATTTCCTTTTAAATTCACTATTCTGCGTATCAGAGTATCTAATCACAAGAACGAGAAATGTCGGAATACCCATACAACAACCGAACTTGGAAAATCCTCGCCGATGCCGAGGCAGGGGGATATGCTGTTCCCGCTTTCAACTGGTATCTATCAATTCTTCACTCACCTTTGTTCCCTACTAACATTAGATCAGCTACAACACAGACGGCGTTCTTGGTGCCATCCGAGCAGCAGAGAATCTCCGCTCGCCAGCGATCATCGAGATTTTCCCGTGGTCAATCCATTTCCAGGGTCCGGAATACGTCAAATTCGTCTCTGAAATCTGCCACGCTGCATCTGT
This sequence comes from Lipomyces lipofer, assembly GCA_003705915.2. Taxonomy (NCBI): domain Eukaryota; kingdom Fungi; phylum Ascomycota; class Lipomycetes; order Lipomycetales; family Lipomycetaceae; genus Lipomyces; species Lipomyces lipofer. Next base: position 12,391 of record PPJX02000036.1, on the reverse strand, counting down.
CCCAATTTCACTCCACCTCGACCACTGCACCGTCGAAGCCGATGTCTATCGTGCACTGGAACTCCCTTTCGACTCTATCATGGTCGACGCGTCAAGCCATGACCCAGAAGAGAATATCAAGTTTGTGGGGCGCATTGTTGAGCTAGCAAAAGAGAAGGGCATCACTATTGAAGCCGAAATGGGCCGTATTCAGGGTGGTGAAGACGGTATCCCCAATGTGGAGATGGAGGCGCTATACACTGAGCCCGAGTTGGCTGCCGAATTCGTCGAACGGACAGGCGTTCACTTCCTAGCACCATCGATCGGCAATATACACGGACCATACCCGCCCGGAGGACCAGAGAAATTCTGGCAGCTGGATCGGCTGGAAAAAATCCGGGAGCTGAGCCCGAAGTCGGTCAGTTTAGTCCTCCACGGCGCGTTCCCGATCATTGAACCTCTGATGAAGAAGACGATCGAACTTGGTATACGAAAGATTAACTTGAATACGAACTTGCATGATGAGTATCTGGCATTCTTGCAGCAGAATATTGGGACGTTGGGGATGACGGCATTGCAGGAGGGCAGTATCGCGGCGTTTGCGGTGGAGGCCGAGAGGTCAATTAGATTGTTGGGATCGGAAGGAAAGGCGAAGTAAGGACTGATATTGTTTCTGCAAATAGCGGTAATAGCCTATAGGACAATCATGAGCTCAGCTTGAAAGCGTCTAGCTGGAATTAAGTACCAGTGATATTTGTTTCATATTGGCATATTGTAAAGAATTGGCGTGGTCTAATTTGTCAGAGAAGTTATATGGGGGTAATTTTATATGCGTTATTAAAAGAGATTACTTGAGAGTAAAATCTTAAATCATAAACTTTTGAATCTAACATATTTTACTGCATTTTTGTCAGCTAAGATCTCTTTTTCTGCTTGACCTGGTCCACAGCTGTCTCCAAGTCGATGCCCGGAGAGTCTCCTCGAAGCTGTAGCTTGGATCCCACCATTCTTCACGATGTGGGTGGGAATTCAATCGCAATGACAATCTTGGTCAAATTGCAAGGTACATCGTCTCCAACGAAATTCGCATCTTCACCTGTGGTCTATAAGCTTCATCGTTAACTGATGTATCTCAAACAGCGTCCGGGCCAACATCTTACATAAGTAGACGGCATGCAGCGCACATGAGGTACATGAAATTGCCCTCGCAAACTCATGAATTAATATGACGATGGCTGTTGTTCGCTGCGGGGAAAAGCCACTTGCGTAATTGGCTGTTGCGGCTGCCTGCGCCGATAAAGAAATCTGAATGAGTATAAACCACATATTAATAAACATCATATATGTCATTATATATAATAGTTAGATTACTATATTTATGATTAGAGAGCAGACTGGGTTTATTAGCACTATACCAGATTCGATTCTGAAATCATAGTAAATAGCTTGTTAGAGCATTTAGAAGCTCTTTGTGACTTTGTGAGATATAGTCTTAATATCGTCCTCTAACTCTGATTTCCCTTTTGATTTTGATTCACTATATGAAACAGGAACCCTTCCTTTTTGCTTTTTCGGCATGTTAGAGCCGGTGTTCTTTCTCAAGGTACTGGATATTAATTTTGATCGATCTCATCTGTGTAAAAATTTGCTCCCTGACCATTACTGACTTTTTTTTTAACGACGTCTTCTTAATCAAAGGATTATATGATGGTTATATATCTACCCTTCTCACTCTATGGATTGTCTAACCAGATATAAGTGGCTTCTAAAATTAATAGCATAATGAAGCTTAATATTATATGATCTTCTAAATAATATGATATATAATTTCTTATATTGTTCTGTATAAAAATATAAATAATTTTTTGATATTAAATAAGAATCCGGATTACTTCAATCGGTAGTAGGGTGCGCGGTGCGCGAATTGACCATATGCGCAAATTACCCGTGGAATAAGTTATGTGCGAGAACTCCTTGAGCTGACTAACTGGACCCATATTTGTGCCTCAGGTTCAACAGAATCCCTCAACTGTCATTCTAAAAGAGTGCCCCTGTGCCAAGTCATCATCCCTGTCTCCCCCGCTCCTGTCCTTGCTGCCTGAGGCTCCTAGCTGCATGTCACAGCCATGTGAGACATATTAGTCCTCCTTGACGCCAACCTTTCCCACATGACGCAACCCTAGGAAGCTCGCCAAGCAAACCACCACCATGCCGCCGAAGATGGTCCAATACGCAGCGCGGTATCCCTGCAGAAGTCGACCCGCCGTCTGAAAGGGCGTATTCGCATCAGTCGCGGAGCTGCCGCCGGCACTTAAAGCGCCCACGACGTTGTGGTCGTGCGTACTGACGGAGGCCGCGATAGCGGCGGTGACGGCGAGCCCGATTGAGTTGCCTAACTGCGAGATGGTGTTGAAGACACCGCCGGCCAGCGCCTGCGAGTCGGCGGGGAAGGCGCGGCAGATGACGAGGCTGGATGCCGTCCATAGCACTAGGAGAGATTCATAGATCAGCTTCAATGTCGGCCTTGTTAAGAATGCAGGTAATCTCTAACATAGAGGATTACTCGAGCGTAGTTCAAAGGAGTTACCCACCATCACCATTGATTGGACTCAGAGTAATGGCGACGAAGGCCGCAGTCCAATAAGTCCATTCGGGCGACGCAATCGCCATCAGGATGGGTGACACTGCGGTGATTACTGCAGCTATCCCTAGCAGCATGTTGACATTCACCTTCGCCACTAGATGAGCAGCAATGATGTTGGTAAGCACACCCACTACGGCCATAGGCAAGAAGCGAATGGACACCTGCAGCGCTGAGATGTTCTGAACGTCCTGGAAGAACAGGGTAGATATGTACTGAAAGGCGTTAAATGCGGCCCACGTGAAGAACATGGCCATACAGATAAAGAGAAACGGCAGATTCTGCCATAAGGCGTTTGGAATCAAGGCTGCCTTTTCGCGCTTCACCTGCCGCCTAACCCAGAGGGAGAAGGCGGGGAGGAGGAGGACGGAGATAACGAGCAGCACTATATTTTGGGGTTGCAAGATGTTCTTGTAGCTAAGTGTGACCATACTAGGAAGCATTTAGCGGAGTTCGGACTCGAGAGCACAATAGGACACAGGACAAGACTCACGCAAGAACATAGGATAGTAGCCCAAGGGAGATGGCGAGGATCGCTACGCCAACCCAGTCGATATCGTAGGCGAGCCGGTGCCACGTAGCTTTTGACAGTTTCTTTGAATCCGCGTCCGACGGAAGGACAAAAATGGACGCTACAAACAACACTGCATCGACGATAGAAGTGATATAGAAGCCCCATCGCCACCCAATCGTGCTGGTTAAGACGCCACCGAGGATCAGTCCTAGTGCATAGCCTAGAGGCTGGCCCATACCCGTCGCTGCAAAGGCAATGTTTCTCTTAGGCCCGGGTGGAAAGGACGAGGTCACTAGCGACATAGATGTCGAGAGACACATGGCCACAAATAGCCCTAGAAGGGCACGAAAGATGATAAATTGGTCGCCAGTGCGGGCAAGTCCGCATGCGAGGATTAGAGGGCACGAGACGCCGCTTCCGATCAACCACATCCTCTTAGAGCCGATGACATCAGCAACAGAGCCCAACGCTAACAAGGTGCATCCTGCGGACAGCGCATACACAGATGCCGGCCAGAAGATAAGGTCGCGGTCGAGGTTGATGTCGGTCGAGATGCGAGGGAGTGCGGTGGTCAGAATTCCTGTTCCCGAGACGCTAATAAAAGTGACGCCAGTTATGATGGTGATAATCCAGAATGATTCTAGTTTTGTCTTCCCATCCTTATTATCGACGGAGGCGCATTCTGATGGGATCTTATCGTCTAGTCCTGGTAGCTCTATCACCGGTTTTGTAACTTGCTTGACGCTCATTTCATGATGCGGTTCAGGTAACAAAGCAGGCGCCGTCGTCGTCATGGTCGTCATCGCAGTGGTCATTCTCAGTAGTCTTGCAGCAGCCGTCTAAGAAATCTTATAGAGAGAATACAGAAAGCATTTAAAAGAACTGGAAAATGATAGTCGTAGTCAGCAAGCGGAACAGAAAAGTCAGGATGAGAGCAGATGCAATAGCAAGGCAGAGCGGACCTAGCCTCTAAACACGCCACGTCACCCTTCATTTCCCGTGACCTGCATTTTCCTTAACGAAACAAGAGTAACTGCGTTGGGATTGCCTTTTCTGTCCTAGTAATATGCAATACTTACTCCGTACCTGCATACTGTAAGAGCAGATGCTGTCGTATTTTTAGCCTGGAGCACTTTTGCCTGATAAAGTCTAAATGTGGAGGTGCCAAGCATGCCAAGCATACAAGCTTAGGCCAAGCATACAAGCTTAGACAATCTAAGCTTGTATGCTTGGCATTTTGGCTTCGAATGCCCTGGCTGACATTTATTGTTGCTGATTTCAATACGATAGCTACACTTGCTTGCATGTAGGTTGCATCTGTAAGTAGAGATGGGTAAACTTAAGTTGAAGTCAACTAAAGTCGACTTGACTTGAACTAAACTTAACTTCACCTTGGGCTCGGCTACCAAACTTAACTCAACTTGAGACCTTGAGTAAGTCGACTTAACTTAACTCGAGATTTTGAGTGAGTAACTCAACTTAAGCTGCCTAGAAAGTATAAGTTTAGCGTATATGAGAGAAAAGTTTGGGGTGTGATTACAAGAATCATGCTCGTGTGCCTGTGCTGGGACCTGCTCGGTCTGTAAAGTACCATGTAGATTTATCGCGTCATCGTCGCATACTTTGTCTGGAAGAGAGTGCATGCAGTAAACAAATTCCCAAGCTTACGCGCACTACGTGACGCGTTGACGCGTCTTCACTTTATAATTCGTTCCCCCTTTCTCCATAATTCGTTCCGCTTCCCCTCCGTACCTTCAGCAGCATGTTGCCTATCACTTATCATCGCTTTGGATCCAGTAATACAACGTTGTGGAGTCATGCTGAAATCTACTTTCGATCGGGCAGCAATGGAAAGTTGCCTTCCGGTCAGCAGCTGGTTACAGGGCGCGTACTGTCCAAATAAACTCAAGATGAACACTTGGTTAAATGAATTGTTGACGATCAGGTTAGTTACAGCTTTTATTCCTATATGGCAATGTTCTAGTTCTTATTATGTAGCAATCACTATCTGTCGTCGAAAATCGTTCATTCAAGTCCTTTGTCAAAGGTATCAATCCGAATTATGCGATTCCCACGAGGAAGACGATCACAAGACAGATCGTCAATACTTATGCAAGTCATTTGGATGTTCTCAAAAGTCAGCTAGATTCATTAGATACCAAAGTGAGCCTTAGCTATGATGTTTGGACGTCTAAAGCAAATCTTCCATATGCTAGTATCACAGCACATTTTATAGCCAATGATTGGAATATGCACAGCTGTATCCTAAGCTCCAAGAACTTTAGTTATCCACATACAGCGCAACGCCATCAGGAGCTTTTTATGGAGACCATTCTTAATTTCGGTTTGCAGACAAAGGTCATTGGCTGTGTTTCTGATAATGAGGAAGCAACTGTCCAAGGTATGAGAGCCATGAAGGCTCAACTTGAAAGGGATTACAAAAATTCATCATTCCAGGCTCTCGTACGATGCAACTGTCACTGAAGCCGGTTTTTAAAGCCTGCTGTGATCAGCTTACTTTAACACGAGATTGAAATTTGCGCAAAGAATTGCCGAAATATCCGAAGCCATTGTAGAATATGTGGAAGACATTGGAGTCGATTCTTTTCATGGTCATGTCACTTTGAAGTTGGACACAGAAACCAGATGGAATTCCACTTATGCTATGTTCATATCTCTCTTGCGCATGAGGAAGCCGTTGGGAGAACTCTTCAGTGATTTTCTGACAAAGGCCTGGAAAAGATGCATCATTTCTGATAATGATTGGGCAGATATAACCTGGCTTGTGTGCATGCTAAAGCCATTTGGTGATGCATCAGATCATCTTGGAGGCGAGAAATATCCATCCCTTAGTTCGATACTTATTGTGTATCAGAAGCTTAATAATGGATTGATGCGATTTTTGAAGATGCTCGATCATGATGGGACGACTAATTTGGAGAATGACTTTGAAGACTTGCCTAAAGAGTGGGTTCATGCAGTTGGTTCAAAGCTCACGGACGACTTACATCAGAGGCATGTTAGCTTGAAACAAACATATAAGTTGGCAGAATTGGCGATGGCTGTCGATCCAAGATTTAGACTCCGGTTTGTCGCGGATGCCCATGAGAAGCAAAGAATTAAGGCGGAATTTAGGAAATATCCCTCTGAGATGGTGTCTTGCACAATACCACTTAAGAGGAATGTTTTTATGGTTACTATTGATTTGGAGAAGCCTGATCATGAAGACTCTATGGAAGATGAAGTATTTGATGAGGTGACCAGGTGGTTCCAACAGTCCACAGAGAGATCTGACAGCGATCCACTTGCTTATTTTAAGAGCAAGCATAACGATTTTCCGAGAATCTCGCGGACGGCGCGAGATCTTTTGGCCGTCCCTGGGTCCTCCGTGCCGTCGGAAAGAGCTTTTTCTGTAAGTGGAAATCTTATTACAGTTCGCACGACCCGCTTGGGTGATAAATCATTGAGCATGTGCCTGAAGAGTTGCGATTGGTCAAGAGAAGCGAATGGTGGTATGTCAGAGGAGGTAGGGAGTCAGATGCAGAAGAAGCGGCAACAATGATATTGAGTTGCTGAATTGTTGATATTTTAATTAAGAAAGCTGAATCTAAATTATAATTTATTTCATTTTGTTTTGTTTTGTTTTGAATATTTAAAGTATTATAATAGTTAATAATAAATCTTGTGCTTTATGAATTAATATTGCTTTGTACTTGATTAATTTTCCAAGAAAATGTGAACTCAAGTGGACTTAACTCAACTTAACTCAAACAATGGATTAAGTCGACTTAACTCGACTTGCGAGTTTGAGAGTGTCAACTTAAGTTTTCCCGTGGTCTCGACTTAAACTTAACTGAACTTGAACTGCAAATTAAATTGAGTTAAGTTTACCCATCTCTAATTTCAGAGCGCTATTGTCTGAAATTCTGAATTGAGCTTGTAATCGATTATTGAAGCCAATTAACGTCAAGAGGCTCGATATGAAGTATAGGGTAAGCGGACTGAAACACCACGAGCTCACTTGGCTTTTGTTAGTTTATTTTATCGCGTTCTTGACTTCGTGCGGCAATCTACAATCTATAGGAGGGTTCTCAACTTTCTTGCTCTCCACATCAAACTCAATAGTTTATTTGCTCTGACAATTAATCAATTACGCTTGCAAGGATTCCATGCGCCTTCATTTTCAACTTAGGAGTAGGTAGCTACTTCGAGAGCCACGTTTTTGATTTTTACAGACATATAGCAGATGAGAGAGAGTATTAATTACTTATAACATAGCCTAATACAAATTGGGTACGGGAATGAACTAACACAATGTTTCGTCAGTGTTGAAGCTTGGCAATACCGAAGTCGCCAGTCAAATTGATCTTCAGCAAGTCCTTCGACATGATCTCCTCCTTCTTCGCCATAAGCTCATCCACAGACCAGTTTGTGCTCATGTAGCGTCCGTTCATGAAGCTCGCTGCGTCAGTCGCTAACCACACCACCACACCTCCAGCCAACTCCAACGTATCCTTAGCAAATGGTTTGAATCTGTCCGTAACCATATCTGTCATGACAATTCCAGGATGAAAGGCAACAGCGGTGACATTGGGATTCTCCGCCGACGTGAAGACATTGAGCTGGAGGTCTGCCAACTTCGAAATCGAATAGGCAGATACGCCAGGAAAGACGATAAGCCCGGCAGCAGAAGTCAGACCAACTATGGTTCCCTTTTTTTCGGTACCGAGAAGTTGAAGAAAATACTTGGTCACTAGCATTTGGCCTTTGACATTAACCTCCTTTCAAGAGCTACATTAGCGATGCGACAAATGGCCAAAACTTAACACAGCGATGACTAGGTATATAACTCACGAAATCGCCCCACCACGAACTCAACGATGCGGTCCTGATCTGCTGACCATCACTGTTGAATACTCCGGCGTTGTTGACCAATACGTCCACAGTCCCAAACTTGAATTTGACCTGCTCAAACAAGTTCTTGACTGATTCTTCATCAGTAATCTCCAAGGATACTGGGAGCACATCCACTTTTGTATTGACTTTATGGATCTCTTCTTTGGTCTCTTTCAGGGATGCGGCATTACGAGCAGTAATAACGATCCCTTTCGCGTTAGCTTTGGCAAACGCAACTGCGAAACCCTACAATCAAGTCAGCTGCGTTCCAACGAATTATAGGCCAAAAAACTGCAGACGTACTTTTCCAATCCCTCTGCTAGAGCCGGTAATCACGACAATTTTGCCGGATTGAGAGAGAGCAGTCGATGAAGGATCAATACTGGGATATATATCTCGATAGACGTTTTTCGTGAACGAATTCGAAGTAGTAAAGTAGTGATCAGGAAGCTGGTCCATGGTGATGTGACGAGGTACTTAGTTCTTCTGTTCTGGGAAATTGTTACTCTTAGGCAAGCTTTGCATATACTGTGGAATATAAGTAGATTCTGAGGGCAAGATCATAGCGGCTTCTTCCTATATATATGGAATGTAATAAACGTGTCGGCTCATGGCGGAAACAGATTTGTCATGATAAATTTCAGCGCCGAGGGCGGGCGCCACATGAGGTGCGGCTGCTGTCAGCATCATCACAAAACGTCATTCGCCGTTGTCGCGTGCAACAACCAGCTAATACAACGACGCACCACGATTATTGATCGAACAATACCACGATGACCAATACCAATGTTTAACGTTCAATCTTACTGTCTACACTCTACTATTACGTATAACAAGATCAGGAGGACCTCAATAATCACTTACTGTAAGCTAGAATATTTTCCGTGTGCGCTGACGTCCAAATAGATCAAGGACTGCTAAAGGGCTCAATGGATGATTAAAGATTATTCTGAGATTGTCATCATGAGTCGGCAATCCAGTCGTCCTCAGTCAGCCAATCTCCGTCCCAGCTTGTCATGAAGCATAGTTGTGAAGCTGGAGCCGCGCTTTTCATCAATTTGACTGTCGCGGGAGGTGTCAGATTACTCGGAGGTCTGACTGTCCTATGCATCGGGGGCCTATATTGTCTCTACTACTTTGGAGCGAGACTGAGAGCAATGAGTAAGTTCGCCGTTTGATGAGACCGGCGGCTTTTCCGGAAAACAACATAGATTTGTGAAATTTAGAGATCAGGGTTGTAGTGTTGAAATGAAGATGGAGCTGTAGATTCCAGTGATTTCTAAGAATTTACACACGATGACACTCTGGAGTAGAATCAAATCATATGATCCAATTGCAATTCACCGGTGGGCTCACGTCTGACAAGCCTTTCCTTCCAGACGCAAGAGAGTTCAATTTCGGAGACGTGATCTTTTCCAGGTTTCGCTTGTCATCGACGTAGATGGTGGTTTACCCAAGCCACGAACATCTCCAGACACGCCACAGGCGTTTTGTGACCCGAGCTTCTGCCATCCCGCATTCTTGAATACGACAACAATGCCTTGAACCTGCGTGTGTTCGGGCGTCCAAACATACCAAGTCTCTGCAAGATAACGCGACCAGAAGATTGATTGATCGAGTCGGGACAATTCAAGCTCCGATCCGACATCCATATCGATTGCAAATTCGTGTGTTTTAAGTCCATAGATTACTCATTTGTACTTGATACTCTGACTATTTGCAAATTAGGCGTGATCGTTATGAGCGGCTTACCCCCCAACCTCCAACGTCTCTCCTCCTCTTTCACAACTCGTGGCCACGTCTCGCTCGTCACTGGCCACTGCAATTAGGAGGCAATTTTTAAACTGTCACATAGAATTTCGCCACCGTGCTGCTCCAGAGAATCTCATAAAAGTCAATTGGACAGCTTCACGGATATTCGTTTGCACCCAGCCCGGGATTCTTTACTTATGCATCTTCGTAACCTGCAGCTGCAAAGCACTTCGACTATTGCAGGCTGAGAATGTGAATATTCACGTCGTCAATGTTCAGCCGGGTTTTATCGAGAACTCTCTCAGCAGCACGTCATTTGGCGCCATTCCTATGCTAACTTCTGAGTCGTGGACGCCTTCTATTCGAAGTCTGCTGTCTATGTGTCGCACTACTGCACTTTCCTACAGTGACACACACGCTGCGAGTCTTCGATATTCTACTACACTTAAACGGCCACCGTTGGCACCCCTTCTGGACTCAATGCCTCGTCCATGTCGATCATGATTGGCACAACGCAACAGCTTGCTCGCTGTATCAATTTCCCGATGTCCACGAGCCCGCACATCAGTGCCATCCTTACGGTTTTTGCGTTCGGCTCTCTATATTAGCGCGCAATCCGGCACCTTGTCTGGCTTCTGGTCGGTCATCTGTTGCGGAGCGCAGAAAGCCTCTTATCCTTATCGTCGTTTTTTTTTTGCTCGGAAGAGGCCGTTGGAGGTGAGCAGATATACGCGCCCTTGCTAGCCATTGAGATTCTAATCGAGCGATCAATCGCATGACTCTTATCGGGTTCAAGACTATTATATTTGTTACAATTTTATTATCCATTATCCATTATACAATACAAATTCCAGACCTTACTTACATTGTTTTACATGATGCCAAAACAATACTCCAAGCCCACCCAAAAACGCCATGTACACTCTCCCCTTTGCAAGCTTCCATGCCCCCATCTAGACCGCCAACCCGTTTCCACCTGGTCCCCACCTATACAAACTCAATAACCCCCTGCGCCGTCGCTTGCTCTCCTCAATATCTCCCAGCAGCACCTCCTCCGGCGCGCTCCCGCCGTAAAGGTGGTTCTGCGGCACATGCACGTTCCCCCTGTGCTCCTCGAGCATGTCAATCGACTTCAAGGCGCCGCGCATGATTTGCCGGAAGTTGCGCTGGTACTCCGTGTTCAGAGTGACAATGCAGACCTCGTGGGCACGGACGATCGTCTCGCATGCGACACGGACCTCGCTGTCGCCAAGGACGTCGACGATATAGAGTAGCGTGAAACTGCCTTGAAGCATGTGGATACCGAAGAAGAACGGGAAGATGCGGAGGTCCTGGTCCGCTTCGAGGATGCGTTTGAGGCATTTGGCAAAGTCGAGAGAGTGCTGGATGACGGAAACAAAGTCAGGGTCGAGGACCATTGTGTGTGGGAGCGATAGCATGTCGATAGGGTCCCAGTAGCCCGAGACGAGGATGTGGAACACATGGATCAGGCAGCGGCAGTACTCCTTCCAGCATTTGCGCTGGGCGAGCCGGATTGTCGGGCTGGCCGGCGAAGATAGCGAGTCGGCGTTGTTCGTCGGCCGATGCACTTCCGCGTCGTAATTGTCCACGCTCTGGATGAACTCATCAAGCCTCCCGCGCAGCCGCTGGCGAATCGGCTCGACAATCTCACGCGTAAATCCCAACGTCGCGTTCATTTCGAAGTGGTGCAGGTCATCGATCCCTCCGAGCAGGGTCATCAGCGGGAGAAAGTATCCCCACACGTCCGTCCCTGTGACCAGGTGCGTGAGCCCTTTGCCGCGGGAAGGATCAATATCTGCAGGCAGCAATTCCATGTCGGAATGCCACACCTCGTCCCTGCACGGGCGGTACAGCGACTGCGATTCGTGGTCCAACACACTTACTGGGCGGTTATAGCACATACCCAAGTGCCTGTCCACCAGAAATAGCAGCCACCACACGCGACGCCGTTCCTCCTTTGTTTCTTCAGTCAACGTCACCGACATCTTGGGCGCCTTGTGCTCAGCCACGGACGCTGAGCTCACCGAACTGTTTTCGCCAACTTCGATATTGAGCTTCAGCGCTCTGGCCAAACCCCAGGCTGCGTGCCACCATCGCAGCGATGCGGCTTTGAACTCGGACGCGGACGAGATGATGCCGAGATTAATATACGTCATGACGTCGTCTAGCTTGCCGTTCTTGTCGGCGTGCACGAGCGGTTGGAGGTAAGAGATTGTGAGGTCGAGAAGTCGGGCGATGATGTCGGTGCGAGAGATCGGCGTGGCGGTCAAGTGCGGATGGTCGGATACGTGGGCCGCGACGTAGAGGAATGAGAAGAGGAGCGCTTTTGTGCACCGCCGCGGGGGTCTGTGAAGCGCGAGGATTGAAGATCTACGCGTGAAGTGTGCGATGCCGTAGACGGTGTTTGTGAAGTAGACTTCAAGGAGATCCGCGGCGAGTGACGGTGAGATGAGGTCGGTGAGGTGCGGCAGGATGGGTATCAGGATTGGGTACACCCACTGTTGCTCGTCCGCATGACCCACGCTGGGAGAGCCTATCGCAGGGGTGGCAAACAGCGCGGACAACGAGGTGGGGAATGGCGAGCGGAT